>CAHIKZ030002401.1:1675000-1802500 GCA_903632075.3 Acanthosepion pharaonis
CACCCCACCGCAGAGAACCTCCTATCACTAGAACCTCGTTCTACTATCAACGAGCGGATTGGGACTCGTTCCGTGACTTCCTCTGCGATGTCCCCTGGTATGTTGTCTTTACACTCCCTGTCCAAGAATGTGCTTCTGAGGTCTCATCCTGGGTTAAAGCTGGAATCGACGCTTTCATCCCCTCAAGAAAATTTAAGGTCAAGTCGCACTCCTCCCCTTGGTTCTCCGCTGCTTGCTCAGCCGCCATTGCCCATAGGAACCACATCTTTCACCTATTTCGTAGCGACATGTTGGACTGCAATAGACGTCTCTTTGCCTCTGCCTATAACGAGTGTAAGCGTGTCCTCAACGAAGCTAAGTCAATATTTGCTGCTCGGATGAAGGAGCGTATTGTATCTCACAAATTTGGCTCCAAAGATTATTGGCGGCTCTGCAAGAGCGTCCTGAACAATAGAAAACCCTCCATACCTCTTTTCAACCAGTTCGAGGTCCTGACCTCCTCTATCGACAAGGCTGAATGCTTTGCTCGGAAATTCTCATTTAATGCAACGCTCGACTCCTCCGGTGTACCCATACTTGACTTCCCTCTAAGAACTGATGCCCTATTGAGCGGGTTACACATAACACCGTCATTGGTATTGGGAATTATCTTAATTTAGACCCCCACAAGACTAGTGGTGGAGATGGCATACCAGCCATTGTCTTGAAGAAATGCGAGCCTGAGCTAGCGCCCGCCCTCTCTAAACTATATAATTACTGTCTCAAGGAATCCCTTTTTCCTGACTGCTGGAAGTCCTCATCCATTGTTCCTGTCTTTAAGAACTCTGGAGACTCCTCTGACCCCTCTACCGTCCTATTAGTCTCCTACCCGTCTTCGGCAAAGTCTTCGAAGCCCTAATCAACGCCGAAGTGGTTAACCACCTTACATGCCATCACGACCTGCTCTAAGACAAGCAATATGGTTTCCGCTACGCCCAATCTACAGCTGATGTGCTTACGACCATCACTGAAACCGTCCACCAAGCCCTTCAAAATAACGGTGAGGCCCGTGCCGTGGCCCTAGACATCTCCAAATCGTTTGATAGGGTTTGGCATAACGGCTTTCTTCCCAAGCTCCAGGGTTATGGTATTACAAGACGATTGTTTGACCTAATACAATCATTACTGTCAAACCGTGAATTGAAGGTCGTTCTCAACGGATTCTCCTCCAGTTCCTATCTCACGAACGCAGGTGTTCCCCAAGGCTCCATCCTTGGCCCCACTCTATTCTTTATTTTCATCAACGCCCTTCCTGACGCCATAGATTCCCAAGTTGGCATCTACGAGGACGACACTACAATTTACTCCTGCCTCAAAAACAGATCTAGTGTCACTGACAAAACTAACCTGGCCGCTCGTATTGAAATGGACCTCCAATCGGTTGTTAATTGGGGCAAGAATTGGTTGGTTAACTTTAACGCCTCAAAAACTAAACTACTCTCTATTAATCACCATAGAGATCCTTCCCTGTCCCCCATTAGAATGTCTGATAGTCAACTGCTTGAGAGCAACTCTCTGCTTCTGCTCGGTCGCACGTTGACTTCTGACCTGAGATGGAACAAATAAATTGAGTCAATTGCTTCGTCCACTGCGAGGAAAGTTGACTCTCTGTGCCGCGCCAGGAAATTTTTCTCCCTGGAATCGATACTTCAAATATAAAAATCAACCATTCGCCTTTGCATGGAGTATTGCTGCCATATATGGTCTGGGGCACCTTCTGTTTACCTCGGAGTTCTTGACAAGATCCAGAGGCGGATATGTAATATAATTGGCCCTGATCTGGCATCTCGTCTACAGTTGCTCTCAGAGACGCACCGTCGCCTCTCTCTGTCTATTTTACAAATACTTCCATGGTATTTTCTCCGATGAGCTGCTTTCACTGGTTCCCAGACTTCATGAATTCAAGCGCCCTACGAGGCTGGCATCCCGCTCTCACCCTTTCACTGTAGAAACTTTTCAATGTAGCCGTCTCTCCTACCCCAATAGCTTCATACCTCACACCTCTCGCCTGTGGAACACCCTTCCCAATTACTGTTTCCCTGTGGTATATTCTCCAACTATACAAATGTAATATCAATCGACATATCCAGTTACCTTGATCTATCCACTATCCCTCTCCTCATCCTTTCTTCTATCACTCCTATCTGCTCTCGCTCCAAATCTTCTGAAACCCCCTGCATCCTAGTGGCTTCACGCCTTGCTCGGGGCGTAATGCTTAAAAAAAAAGAACAGATGCGAATTCTTTACAGGCATGAACGCCTCTAATGAGAACGAAATTGATAAGGATTACCATAAAATTATACATATCAGAATAATGAAGGAGTAATATTCGTTTCATACGCTTCTATTGCTCACCAGAATGCTTCCCTCAGGGTTGTCTATTAAAACTATTAATTAACTGAGGTCATAGTTTAGCATTTAGTTCATTATTCGTGCCTTCTCAAAGTCAATCTTTTTATTCAATCCTATGTATAAATTCTGAACAATTGGGATTTCTTTAAATTTTCGAGTTTTGGCCAATCAGATGGTTGGATTTCGTGTTGCCCATAACCCTTTAGCTTCAAAATGGCGGCTATCGTTTTTAGCCAATGAGAAACGTAGTTTTCATTTGGCTCAAGAACTATGTCTATTAAAACTATTAATTTTATCGCCTCCATTTCGGATTTGCTTCTTGTTCTTTGTTCCAAGTTAATGTGTAACTTTTAATAAGTAATATATTGTAAAGATTTCAGATAGACTATATTTGTGAAAGGACAATATGAATAAAAAAAAAAAGAAAAATTTATCTTAGCTGACGCATTTCGTCCTCTGAGGAGTTAAAATCCCTCAGTGGACGAAACGCGTCAGCTAAGTTTTCCATTTGTCTTTATTCACGGAATATATTGCATGTCGGATGATAGGAATAATATAAAAAGCTATGTATTATGTATACATGATGATGTATCATAAATAGCTCATGTATCATGTTTAACTCACAATGTTTTATAAGATCAAAGAGGCCAACAAGAAACAATATATACACGCAGAGGGAGAATATGAATAGGCCGGGGAGGAAAAAATATACCGTCCCTGATGACCCTGAGTAAGAGAAAAAGGAATGTGTAGATATTGAATGGAAATAATGTACAGTCGTAAGATAGATAATGCAGTGATGCCAATGGAAAACCACATACCGAGCGCATGGTGGAATGGTATAAAAGTTGATTAGTGAAGGAAGTGACTTGTAAAAATATCTCAGTGAACGGCACATCAGCTATGCTAAATTCGCTGAATACGACAGGCAAGGTGATTTGATTTAGTTTTTTATACAATTTCTTATGTGATCTAATATTTTTTTTATTTCCGATAGGGCGTCTTTTAAGCTAGCTTAAAATTTTAAGCTAGCTGCAGTTTTGAATAACAAAAGGAAAATAAGAGTTACGCCCTTTGAACCATGAAAGCAACGATAATGGCTAGTATAATATATTAATATATATTTTTAACCTCGCATTATCTGGCAACCCTGAATCTGAGCTCACCGAAGATCGTTCCGTGCGCCGAACTTTTATATAGCTTTTAAATGAGCTATGAATCATTGAAATCGAACCAGTGGGAGCGGAGAAGTTGCTTGGACACACACACACGCTCACAAATATACATGTATACACTGTACTTTTTATAAGATATATCGATGGTACTTATACGCGCATTTTAGTCAAGATGTCGCCAAATGTCAGGCGTCAACTTGTTTCTCGGATCGCATTATCTCAGCTATTTCTAACGGTCGTTGTTTTGGCGTTTTTTGGTTGGTACTGTACGATGATCACGGATTCAAAATATCAGAGATAGATTGGAGCATGGCGTGTTTTCACGATCGGCCAATCTATCACTGACAAGATTCTTGTCTGTCCAATATCGATCCGGGGACTCGCAGAGAAGCCCCCACCTCGCGCAAGCACTCGGCTGGCCTGCCTGGAAATGCATCAATTGCGAAGCAAGAATTTACCGGCGTCTACGGTAAGAACAGCGCACTGTGCAAAATCAAATCCAGGAAAATGCAAGCGAAACGTGTGGAATACACTGGCTAGTGAAAAATGAAAATCTCAAGCTTGATCATTGCATTTATCTCTTTTACTCATATTTACATTTAGTATATATATATATATATATATATATATATATATATATATATATATATATATATATATATAATTATTTATTTAAAATATGATTCAAAACGCGACATAAGAAGTCTCATGTTTCAAAACAAGAGCCGAAAACTTCAATATAATTATTTAAATTAAATTGAGTTAAAATAAGCTATGTTCCATCTTCAAGCGAAATTTTTATTGGAATAACGTATTTCAGAAATTTAGGTGTTTTAAAAATTGAAATCAAAATTTCCATGGTAACAGCTAGGGCGAATTGTTTAAATTGGGTAGGCGAGTGTTGGGTGTTAATAATAAGTATCAGTATAGAGTTACTTTCGTAGATGTCAAGTCAGGGAAAGGTGGGGGTGTCTAAATTTGAAACGGAAGATGTATTAACCCTCGTCTAGTTTGCATGTCTATGGAGATTTATTTATTTTTTTATTTTACTTTTTTATGAAAGGGATTTGTGCATATAAAAAAACTGTCGTAACGTTTGTTTTTGACTGGCACAAAGGGCATGGGTCATCCCAAGTTTTACATGTTCTAGCCTTTTTAATAATTTTCCATTTAACTTTAGGTGTCCTATTTGTTTCCTTCAGATGCCAAAAATATTTAGATAGGGAAGTCTGATTTATTTTGTTTATATTATTGAAAGAGCACTTATGCTGCCTCCATCTATCTTTAAAATCATTCTTCGTGGACCCAATGTATATCTTATTAGTGCTAGGGTTCTCAGTGGATGATTTAGTACATTGGTATACCGCAGATTTCTAGGTTTCTACAGTTACATAATTTTCCCCTTTTATTTCCCGATTTAAGTGCAGGGTTTTTATTAATACTGTTTAGGCATGGGGGTTTGTTCAAGATCTTATTATTGTGTTTTTTTATTATACGTTCAAGATTTTCAGAGCAGCTGTAATTCAATTTTAGGGTGTTCTTATTGAATATATTACTAAGCTTACTATTGGTGGGGTAGTGTTTATCAATTAGGGCTAAGAATTTCTGTCCTAGTTTAATATTAACCATTTGGTTGAACGGAGGGGTGTACCAAATGATTTTTCTTTTCCTGTTTTTTTTCCTATGGCCAGTGCAATTGTCTCTATAGTTAATGTTAGCATTTTTATAACCACTATTTTTTAGGGCAGTGTTATAGAAGCCATTGTGTTGTTCGAATATTTCCTTGTTAGCGGAGTTAATGCTAATTCTATTTTCTATTTATGAGGGTATATGTTTAATTATTGATGGAGGATGGTTTGACTTCGGGTGTATGTATAAAGGGTTAGCATTAGGTTTACTATAAGGTTGGTATGTGTTGCCTGGTAAGTCTAGAGTTACGTCGAGGAAGTTAACCCTTTTTAAATTAGAAGAGACAATTATCTTTAAGTTTAGTTTTTTAAATTCACTAAATATAATTTTTCTGATTTTTTCAATCTTAAAACTAGTAGAACTCCTCACCACCATGAGCCCGTCATCTCTATACAGTCCGATGTCCTTAATATCAATTTCACCGTGTGCCGTTAAGTTGTACAGTATAAGAGGACCAACAAGGTCAGAAGACTCTGCAGAGTCTAATGATCCCATAGTGATGTCAAACAGGTCGTTATTTTTTTTATCCATTAGTCCCCATTATGAATGAGGACCGATTTCTTTGCGCTGAGGATTATATCTGTTTCTTCGTTTATATATATATATATATATATATATATATATATATATATATATAGGTAACTATACTCATTTCGAAAAACTTCGAATTCTTGATTTGCATATAATCAAATCAATCACGAAAGGAAAATAGTTTTAAAAAAAGAAAGAGCTAGAAACATGAAAGTCTGTCGGAAAAAAATTGCACAGATACAGGTTCAAAGCCAAAGAAAAAAACTCCGACACAAGTAAACAACTAACTAAAAAGAGCTCAATACAACCGTAGAGCAGACCTAGATAAACCTAGTGAGCCGGACAAACCTACCCACTTTTCACCTAAGCGGATCGTCAGGGAAAGCATATATATATATATATATATATATATATATATATATATATAATGTGTGTGTGTTTGTATGTGTATATATATATATATATATATGCATATATATGTATATATATATATGTATATATATATGTATGTGTATATATATATGTATATATCTGTGTATATATATATATGTATGTATGTATGTATATATCTATGTATGTGCTATATTTATGAGATAAAGTGCTCAATATCAGAGCTATAGCGTGTGTAAATATAAAGTAAACATTGAAGTCAACACTTAGAAGCGACAGGCTGTTTCTTGCTAGATGCAATCGTTAGGCCTGACGATTTTATCTAGCATGAAACAGACTGTCGCCTCTAAGTGTTGACTTCTATGTTCACACACACAGACATATATATATATATATAAATATATGTATATATATGTATTTATTGCTTCAAACTTTACAACAATGGATATTCTTATTTGAAATTTATTTTTGTTTTTTAGTGTGTAGTATTACGCCTATTGGTATACGCATTCGAGTAATCGCTATAAAATATGTGATCTCGTCTATGTCGGGCAAACCAATGTAAAAATTCACCTTCATCTCTGCCGAGAGCCGGTAGTTTAGGGGAAAAATCTCCGATTGATGCTAAATCAGTTGGGTTTCGATCCTGGCTTGTGGCAATCGGATGTCTAGCCACACTGATGAGCTGTGATACAACAAACAAAAGCTATGACTCAAACACAAATAAAAAAAAGCAAGTGCACAATGTCGAAAGATAGGGCTTATATCGTTAACTAATAAAGCAGTTTGTGTTACTATGTAACTCCTCTGAAACTTCTCAGTTGTAGAGGAGGTACGTAACAACTAATGATAATAATTTTATGCAACTTCAAATTACATTTTCTTTCATTTTATTTTAAATCTATTTATTTTTAATTTTATTCGTTTTTACTCTTTTTGATCTATATTTTAAAACTTTGTTTTTTTTTTCCACACGAGCAGCGGAAACTTCAGCATAATGTATATTTGTTGATGTGTCTATATATAGATATAGTGTATGTGTATAGATGTATGTCTATATATAATTTATATGTACGTGTATGCGCTTGGATAAGGATCGTATCGGCTGAATTTTTCTTCTCTCTCTCTCTCTTTCTCTCTCTCTCTCTTTCTCTCTCTCTCTCTCTCTCTTTCTCTTTTATCCGTCCGCATATGGCTACAGGTAGACGAATGTTCTGCTTTTTGCCCGATTTTTTTTCTTTGAGTGAGAATTTTAATTCTGGGGGCCAGGAGGTTGAGAAATGACTCCAGATGTAAAATCTGTTTTTGTTTTTTCTTTGTTTCTTTTCCTTCACTTAATGAATTCCTTGGTGACCCTACCGATAACTTGCAGGGTGTGTGATCTACCCTATAAAACTTGATAACTGTCACTCGCATTGGCGTCGGAAAGTTGAACATTTATCGGATGGCATTCTGTGTCCGTCTTTCAACTGCTAAATTTTATGCAATTTGAAAATACATTTCTCTTTTCTTTAATATTATTGATGTTCTTACACTTTATTTAACTTTCATTTTTTCATTTTATGTTTCTTTTATTTTTTTATCTATATTTTAAAACTTTTTACAGACTTGCAGGGGAACCATCCTGTTTTTTTTTAAACTCTTCACAATATATCTTTATATATATATATATATATATATATATATATATATATATGCAAGTTTTACATATATTAGTTATATATACGCGATAATTATTATATTCCAATAAGAATATTATATATACTTATTGGAAAGCGGTCAATATCAGTGATAGAACTAACAAATTGTCTGACGATCACAAATTACGTGAAACCTAGGGTCCCAAGTTCACATCAATCTCTCTCTCTCTCTCTCTCTCTCTCTCTCTCTCTCTCTCTATATATATATATATATATATATATATATATATATATATATATATTATATATTGAATGAACAACAGACACTTTTAAGGTACCATAAAAGATTTTTCATAGTTGGAAGTGTTACCTGATGATCCGAAATCCTTTAAAAAGGATTTTGATGAAATAAATTATTGTAATTGTACCTTAAAGTTTCTGTTGTTCATTAAATATTAGCTCTGTTCTTCACATTGAGCTCTCAGGATTTCATCCTCCTTGGTATTACCAATTCGGTTTACCAAATTCTTCATAACTTATATATATATATATATATATATATATATATTGTGTATTTAGGCAGCATATTTTCATTTATACACGTTTCATTAAATAATATAGACAAGTGTTGTCTATTTATTTTTTATGTAAAATTTTTCGTATCTTCTGATAAGTTTTATAACATTATCATTAACCGAAAAAAGAAATTCACAATATTTATCCATTATTTTTAATAAAATCTAAGCTTTCGGCTTACTCAAGCCATTATCAAAGATGTAAATACAAACATATCAAACAATATACGGACTTTTTTCGGTTAATGATAATGTTATAAAACTTATCAGAAGATACGAAAAATTTTACATAAAATAAATAGACAACACTTGTCTATATTATTTAATGATGTATAAATATATATATATATATATATATATATATATATATATATATATATATATATATATATATATATATAAATTATATCAGAGGACTGGATTCTAAGACAAGAAAGACATAACATGCATAATTCAAAGGCTAGAATTGTCAATCTGGAAAGAAGGTTGTAAGTAGAAACGAAATTTATATCTCGTTCAGTGCTGTTCGATAAAAGTGACTCACCTAATTTTTTTTACTAAGAATAATTTTTGTCTATTGTTTTTGGGGTTAAAATAATTTTTAATCTTACTAATATACAGACCCCTTCCTGACCACCTAGGAAAAAAGTTTATTCACCCTAAGGTATTCTATTGATAATTATAAATTTGGATATAGATGAGATTCAGGAAAAAAGTGACTCGGATATTGCATTCTAATGATTAAACTGGTAAATGTAAAGAGATTTTGACAAAATATTGACAAAAATATATCATACAGTATAAAAACAGCTTGAAATAGCCACTCAAGTCACTAACCAGATGAAAGGGTACAAACACGCATCAGAACCACTTAAGGAATCTATTATTGCCCTCTCAAAAGCAGGCAAGTCTACGAGAGAAATTACAGAAATTGCTATAACCTCGCAATCAACTGTCTCTCGAGTGCTTAGGGCACATAATGATGCCACTCCTGCACCAAGGAAAGAAACAAGGGGACGAAAGAAAACGATTGATGATAGAACTGGCAGGGTAAATAAGAGAGAAATTGCGAAGAATAGGACTATAACTAGCCAAGAAATTGCAGCCAGTCTAAGCGAAGAGAAAGTTATTAGTCTTGCCTATTCAACAGTCCGTCAGAACACGGTTACAAATCTTGTTAGAACAAGGCTACAAATCTTGTACACGAAGCCGCTAATAAGCAAAGCCAACAAAGCCAAGAGACTTGATTGAGCTCACTATTACAAAAATTTCACCGTAGAAGACTGGAAGAATGTTCTCTTCTCCGATGAAACGATAGTTGAGCAAAATTCAAAGGATAAGGTGAGTCACTTTTATCGAACAGCACTGTAGATTCTGTATAAAACCAAAAGCAGAACCCGAGAACCAACTGCTGCAGTCAGAATTATATAAAAGAAAGCCGAGGATAAAGCCCTTGGACAGATGAAACAACGCTGGCAAGACAAACTTCTGCATGGCCAATATACGGAACGTGTTGATAAATCCAATGCTGATAGTTCACACTTATCGATGGTTACGAGCATCTGGATTAAGGGTTGAAACGAATAGCTGTAGCGCAAGACCAGTGTCTTTTCACGAGGAATTTTTAGGCAAATATCATGCATAATAGTGTGTATCCAAAAAATGCAAGTAGAGGGTCACATATCAAGAAATCATTGATCATCTAATCGAAGAATATTCTGTATCTGCGCCAAGCGAATATAAAAATATTCACGGTAGTGTGGAGCAATACTTACACTGGACAATGTGCAAACACTTTGAAAAAGATGTTAATAAACACTGGTATGAACATTACCCAGCACTGGTTACAGAATTAGAGGACATCAAAATTCTATGGGATTACATCATATTTACAAATTGAAGTAAATACGCCGGACATAATTGTCAAAAACCGAAAAGAAAAAGAAAACTTGCCTACTAATTGATATGGCTTGCACAGCGGACTGTAACATCGCAATCAAGAAATTTGAAAAACTATCGAAGTATAAAGACCTGGAAATCGAAATAGAAAAAAAAATGTGGGAATTGAAAACAAGAATAGCATCAGTAGGTGCGCTTGGAATGATAAAAAAGGAACATAACAACAAATAAAATCCCTAGGTTAAGAGAAAATATAAAAAAAATGTCTTGATAGGTACAGCCCACGCACTAAGATAAACTTTGTCCATGTAACGCTAGAGTTGTTACGGGAGTTTAAAAAAACAAATCAGGAAATTTAGTCATCACAACTCACCAATATCTGCCTTAGGTCTTCCCTCAGTCTTGGTAGTTTGTGTGACCATAGTAGAAATCAAAATATAATGATGATTATGATAATAGCAATAATATATTGATAAAATATACCTCCTAACAAAGGTGGTGGATAAGGACTCATTCAGTTAGAAATATCTTTTAAAACATCAAACACAGGCCCTAGTAAATTACTTATAAACGACACCAAATACGTATCTGAAGACTGCGCGCAGGTATGAGTGCGCTAAGAATACTTTCAGATAGATAATTATGACGGCAGATATCATGAATCTGAAGCCGCTGCCGAAAAGATAATTAAGTTACTAGCGAAGCTGCTGCTCACATGAAGACTCTTGAACAAAAATGAAGACCTGTACCCTTGTATAGAAAGTACCCAAAGCGCCTGGATGAAGCTGACATCGATGTTCGCCAAACCCATCAATATTATAGAGCAGTGGTCTTAATGTGGAGACAGAAAGCCTTATTCTGCAAACACAAGACGAATGTCTTCTAATGCCTACAAGGCTAAAATCAACGAAGACGGTTCAGATCCCGCCTGTCGCTCATGCCATAAATTTGATGAAGATGTTGACCTCATAGTATCAGAGTGCCCAGTCCTTGCTGAGAAAAATTATTAGACATGCTACGGTAGGAAAATATATGCATTGACATGTCTGTTTGGACTATGATAATGAAATCCCGGATACATTGTACAAACACCATCTGTCACAAATAAGAGGTGTTGGAATGAATATATTGTGGAATTTCCCAGTCCTCACAGACAGAAAATAAATGTTGCAAATAGACCAGTCATAAAAGATTTCCAACAAGGAACATCCCACCTAATTGATAGGACTTGCCCATATGATTCCAACGTTTCTCAAAACGAGGCGATTTTTTTTTAAGCATTTTGCCCCAAGCAAACAGGAATGCCAATAGCATGCAAGGGATTACAGAGAATGGGAGCAAAAGTAAAGAGGCGTGATAGAGGAAACGATGAAGAAAAGGACATGGAATAGATTAGGGCATCTGGAGATGTCGCTTGACATTGCATTTGAATAGTTGGAGAGTATAGCTATCAGGGAAGCAAGTAAGAAGAAAGGAGTTCCACAGACGGGAAGTGCGAGACATGAAGCTATTATGTTAGAAGAGACGGCTACATTTAACCGTTTCGACAGTGAATAGGTGGGACAGAGATACCAACCTTGTAGCACGTTTAAATCCATGCATTATAAGAACTTGCTTAAATTCATAAATTATAAGGACTTGCAAATTGAAGTAACAAACATGTGGTACGTTAAAACTACTTTTATCCATGTTATGGTAGGGGTATTGGGCATGATAAAGAAGGGTACCGAAAATCATGTGAGAACAGTACCTGGACATATCAGCATCTCAAAATATTACATCTACAAAATATTACTTTGTGCAAAACATTCTCCATCTAAAAGAAAACTTCCCAAATAAGTAGAGATAAATCTTCTACGGTGGCCTTTGTACTCAGACATTGAGGAATTTCATCATTGTTGCCGTATTTATCACAACGTTTCGGCAGTTGTACGCTCCGGCCTTCTTCAGGTGGCTGGAATGTCGAACTGAACGTTTTATTTCGCTCACTGGGGTAAACTATTCTAGATCCATGTGCCATGTTTAATGGATGTCAGTTATCAGTTCTGTTAATTTCCCTCTCTAAGTTTTCCACTGCCTTAACCAGGTATTGAACTCATACTCTTTAGGTCCTGTCACTGGATCTAACTAACGCCTTTATCCACTGTGCCATGTGTTCTCAAGGAAACATGGTACAGTGGATAAAGTGTTTCAGTTCGACCTTCCAACCACCTGAAGAAGGCCGGAGCGTACAACGGCTGAAACGTTGCGATAAATATGGCAACAGAGATGAGGACAATAGTCTGAATAATGTAAATAGTGTACGTAATACCTCATCTCAGAAATATAGACAGATATTAGGTGATTTGGTAATTAGCCACTTTCTCTCTGCTACTATGAGATAACACATCGTTCCAGTGAACTTTGACCTTCAAAAATTTAAATGCAATATGAATTGTTTTCTGCTGTCTTTCTGATAACACTTTTGTTCTTGATTCCTTGTAATATTTCTATTTTCTAATTCTTTCACACCCAGTAACCCCTTGTCTCCTAGTGTAGGGTAAACTCGATTAAAAAATACATACAGTCTTCTTTGCGTGTTCTCTATGGATCATAGTTCTCTGATTGATAGGATTTATTTTTCCTTCTTCGGAAAACCTCTTTTGTTTCCGAAACTAATTGTTTATACTGACAGATTCAGTTTCTTTTCCAACACATCAATGTCCCTTTTTGTGTTCATTTTTAGATTTCTTATGAACGAGTTAGTTGCATTTACTTCAACTGGAATCTACAAGGTCTAAAACTGCGAAAACTAATGCAGTCATGTAATATTATAGCCTACCCTTTGGCCAATGTATCTCTAATCCACTTAAAGTAATACCCCACCGCGTTGTCACAGGCTTATCCCAGCATCCCTTCCACGTTTGAAAAAAAGTCTGCAAATCCACTTTCATATCACAATGTGACACAAGTTCTCCTTAAACTTGGGAAAAAGAGAGCTAAATCAGGACTGTAGTTGAAGAAACGTTGACCACAGCTTTATGAATCTCAACTAACTGATTTCGATGGTGAGGTAACCCACTAAAATTTGATTTCACCGCATTCATTCTTGAACGTATCTCTTTTTAGGTGTCCTTTTCTTAACGATATTATTATTGTTTTTTCTTAGTGACAGTTACGGTCTGGATTTTGTTTATTATTTTTTTCTATTTCTTATTATTCCATTGTTTTCTCTTTCTATTCCTTGCTTTCTTCTGACAATCTGTTCTCACCATTGTCTCTGTCGTTTTATGCTTGGTGAAATTTCAATTTTAGTCAGCTGAACACTCTTTTCGAGTCTAATTTCCTTTTCTTTTTACATATGATCTGTCAGTATCACCTCTCCGCCCCCCCCGGCTAGTAGAGTCTTATGTAGAGCCATTAATTTACTCGTTCGGTGATTTAATTATATTTCTTAACCATCCATGGAAGAATCAGGAGAACTTCTTTACAGACAATACCCATATATTCTCATCTTTTATATCTTCTATTAAATCTTGCTTAGAAAATCAATCTTATTCTGTTTATATACAACTTCCGTATATGCCCTTTCATTTATTGCCTTTTATAAAATCACATTCAAGGATTGCAGGCGGACATTTGTATTTAATACACTAATTGATTTATCAGACCGTTCAATTCAATTTGTGTGGGATTTTTCAGACATGAATTCCCAATACTTTTTATTTTGATCTATCGAATACCATTTTGATGAATTTTGATCTGTTACGATTTTTGTTCTTTTTGAATCGACTTCCTGCGTTGTCGTCGTCATCGTCATCGTCTAATTCTTCTTCTTCTTCTTTTTCTTCTTCTTCTTCTTCTTATTCACCTTCCAATTCATCTTCTTTTTCTTCTTCTTCTTCTTTTCATCTTCTTCTTCTTCTTCTTCTTATTATTATTATTATTATAATTATTATTATCATTATTATTGTTAACCTTCCGATTCTTCTTCTTCTTTTTATTATTATTATTATTATTATTATTCATCTTCTTCTTTTTCTTCTTCTTCTTTTTCTTCTTCTTCTTCTTCTTCTTTTTTTTTAATTATTATTATTCACGATTGTTAAACTTCCGATTCTTCTTCTTCTTCTTATTATTATTATTATTATCATTATTATTATTATTATTATTATTGTTAACCTTCCGATTCTTCTTCTTTTTATTATTATTATTATTATTCACCTTCTTCTTCTTCTTCTTCTTCTTCTTCTTTTTCTTCTTCTTCCAACTTTTGTTCTTTTACTTCACTTTACGCCCAAGATTTCTTATTTTTTTTCTTCACTTTCTATCTTTCTTTTTCTTTTCATTTGCTTTTCTACTTATTCAGCTTCTATTTAAACTTTCTTTTTTTTTCTCCCCCTTCTCATCATCCATTCTTCCTTTTTTTTCTCCTTTTCATACTTTCTTTTTTTTTCTCCCCCTTCACATCATCCATTCTTCCTTTTTTTTCTCCTTTTCATACTTTCTTTTTTTTTCTCCCCCTTCTCATCATCCATTCTTCCTTTTTTCTCCTTTTCATACTTTTTTTTTTTTCTCCCCTTCTCATCATCCATTCTTCCTTTTTTTCTCCTTTTCATACTTTTTTTTTTTTTCCCCTTCTCATCATCCATTCTTCCTTTTTTTCTCCTTTTCATACTTTTTTTTCTCCCCTTCTCATCATCCATTCTTCTTTTTTTTTTTCTCCTTTTCATACTTTCTTTTTTTTTTCCCCCTTCTCATCATCCATTCTTCCTTTTTTTTCTCCTTTTCATACTTTCTTTTTTTTTCTCCCCCTTCTCATCATCCATTCTTCCTTTTTTTTCTCCTTTTCATACTTTCTTTTTTTTTCCCCTTCTCATCATCCATTCTTCCTTCCTTTTTTTTTCTCCTTTTTCTTTCTTTTTTTTTTTCTCCCCTTCTCATCATCCATTCTTCCTTTTTTTCTCCTTTTCATACTTTCTTTTTTTTCTCCCCCTTCTCATCATCCATTCTTCCTTTTTTTTCTCCTTTTCATACTTTCTTTTTTTTTCTCCCCCTTCTCTTCCAAGTTTCTTTCTTTGTCTTTTCCTTTTCAAATTTTCTGATTTTTTTTCCTTCTGCTTAACTTTTTCCTTTTTTCATTTCCCAAAAATTTATTCTTTTACCTATTCTCAAAACGCCTTTCTTTTCTCTGTCTTCTCTTTCTAATTCTACTCCTCCTCAAATTCTTCTCGTTTTTCTTCTCTCCACCCCCCCTCAACCATTCTTCTTCTTTTTGTGTGAAAATAAATAATATATATTAAAATCAACAAGAGCAATAAGAAAATCCTCCGACTTTCTTCATTTATTTCACCCCGTAGAATAAAACATGTATCAACCCTAATATATATTTCCTTCGTTTTTATGAGGAATACTTTGATACTGATTGTATGGTATTTATCAACCAAATTAACCCTTATCTCTGGATATTTCTCATCTCTGTGACGTTCCCTGTAATCTGTTCTTCATACTTGTACTATTTCTAGGCTTGCACGATTCGCTCCTCAAAAGAATTGGTGAATTAAGACACAACTGGTCTTTCAATCAGCACGAAAAGACGACTGATTCGAACAACGTTGGAAAAGGAAATCTGTCTCAGCAATTTGTAGATTGTATGAAAAGGACACTACTGAAAAATAAAATGCGCATTTATCTTTCGCTAAAAAGCTTTTGGGAACACTCAAATGATTACTGGACACTGCTGAATTTTGAAGTGCAGAGGGAGGGTAGGTCTACCCCGGGCAGCAAATGAATTAGTATAATGAAGTAACACGCACAATTTCTTGTAATATTTACCGTCTCACTCCCTTTGTGCGATTTTTTTTTGTTGCTAAAATTCAATTTAATAATAAGTGATACATTAGATATTTTCTTTAAGTTAGTTACTGTCAGTGATTGTTTTCATGGTATTTATATTCTTAATGTAATTAAATTTTATCCTGGATATTGTTATTTATTAAAAGAATAGGTTTGTCTAATTATTTTTAAATATGTTTTATGAATAATCACGAGTGGTTTCCCCTTGTTTTTTTTTTTTACTCTTCCCTTTGAAAGAGCTATTTCTGTTTACTGGGACTATAAAATGACACTATTCTCAATTGAATAAAGCTTTCTTAAAACCTACTTATTTTTTTTTTTTTTTGCTTGCAATCAAAACAAAATAATTTATGTAAATGTAATCATTCTTCATATTTGGTAGATTTTATCCAGTTTGAAAATGTTTCGAATATTGGCAAATTCTACGATCGCCCTGGGCGCCAAACATGCGCGGTACACTGCTGTTAGTGGAACAAATCTCTCAGGTCAGACGAAGTAAAACTGATCATTTCTGTTATAACCGGTAATATTACTTTTAGTGCAAAATGAAGACAACGCATGATGCGGAAAATACCGTACCAATATTTTAAGCATGGTGGTCGATATTGATTTTATGGAATTGATTTTGTAGGATTGATTATGTGGGATTGATTTAACGCGTTTTGTACTTGGAAAGTCAGTGGATTGACCGGGAAATGGATTGACTAAAATATCAGTCCATTCTTTCGAAAAGCATCTTTTATTTTCTGCTATCGAACTAAGACTTGGTAGGCGATTCCTCTTACAGCAAGACAACAAACCGAATTATACTTCGAAGAGCACCTAAGATTGGTTTAAGAAGAACAAGGTTAGGGTAATGGAATGGCCTTCTCGATCTTCCGACCTAAATCTAATCGAACATTTGTGGTATGAACTGAATCTTGCGTTTCATAAAAGGAAAAACACAAATATGATCGATTTGGAACGATTCCCCAGAGGACATGCTCATGGTATATACAAGTCAATATTTGCAGAAATCTATTGTCAAATTCTGCAGAAAAATTCTAAAAGCAATGGTCGCTGCCAAATGAACTCCAAAGTCGAATGACTGGTTTGTTTTTTTACTGATTATCAACCTTTTGCAGATTTTTTAAAGCTAGAATATATTTTAAGGTTGTAAGATTTTTTTTTTTAGAAATTATAATTTACTGATATAAGTCCTACTCTTTAAGCCAAAGCTGCATGGATACATACCTTTCCTAAGGATATTTGCGCATAAGTGAATATAACAATCCAGACTGGAATTGAAACTCGGCTCTCAGATTTCTATTTACGAGCCGTTATCCATTATACTAACCGCACATCCAAACTTATAGCACCTGTTTTTTTCAAGCATGCACCAATCTAGGTACTGACCTCAGCTGTCGTTGCTTAACTTCGGTGATGTTACGAGATATGGGTTTAAGCCGCGAAGGGTCGAATAATTATGTGCTTATATTAAAGTGTTGTTAATTACTTGAACAAAATAATTAATGATAGTAATAGTGTTATGTCTTATTAATTCATGTATTAATAATTTTGCAAAGTTAAATCGGCAGTATTCTATTCAAATTCCGAATGTTTAACGGACAGCATATAAGAAAGTTATTGTACGGGTTAAATTCATTTGTGTACACTGACTCTAACTAGTCTCCTTATTTTTTTGTGAACACAAAGTTTTTATTCGAAAAGCAAAAAGGGCAAAACGCATCCATGACAAAAAAAAAATAAATAAATAAAAAAAATGAACAAGTTTTAGTAGACATCGCTTGATTGTTACCGGATGAAAATCATTAAATGGCATCATTAATTTTGACAATGATTTCATTAAGGTTAATTTTACTATCTTTTCATTTCATCTACTTAAACGTTCAGTCTGAAGCCATTAGCAAAGCTAAAGTATAACCTTTATACAGAAACGCTCCTCTCCAAGAAATGTTTTTAAATTAAATAACTAACAATAAACTGTTGTATCCTTAAAAAGGTTAGAGAAAACGGTGGTACTCGAGTGAAGGAACAGCAACACGCGTGTAGATAAGAGAAGAGAGGTTTACTGTAAAAGAGAATACACTACTGAAAGACAGAGAATCGGGTGACAGGCTAGTAATTCCTGAAGCAAAGATATTTACCTTACCTCCCACCCACCGCGTGGCAGGAAATGGCACAAGACCGTTTTTAATGCGGGGTCAAAACCAAGATCGTAGGCTCGGGCATAAATTCCTCATAGACTCCGTATACACGGGGTCAGGTAGCTGCCTACCACCCCAGACGAGAGTCTGCCCTTCGGCATAGCCTCGTCTGGAGTTCGGTTAGCACATTTGGAGACGAATATTCAGCTAATTCCCGAAGCAAGGATATTTACCAAGTTTACAATAATATCAATGTGTTTTTTCTGAATTTCTGGGATGATGAGTTGGCATTACTTATACTGTTTATATTCTAACTGTTGTCGGAAACATTGTTGCTGCTATCAGAGCAACAGCAATCAAAATATGACTGACCGAAGCAGCAGTAGCAGCAGCACCGGCAGCAGCGGCATCAGCGACAGCGGTGGCGGCAGCAGCGGCGGTGGCAGCAGCAGTAGCGGCGGCAGTTGTAGCAACAAAATTGTCCTACAGGAAATGGCCTAGTGGATTAAAGCGTGAATTAGGTGACGGACGAGTAATAACTGTGTAGTATTAAAAAAAAAATAATCTAGATGAGATTACCCTAGACATGGACAGTGAAACAACAACAGCCTAACTCCTTAGATTAAATAAAAAGGTTAAGTTCAGAATTCCCTGTAGGTTACCCAGATCAATATATACCTGAGGATGGCCGGACAGCACAACGGCCGAAATGTTGGAATAAGAACAACAAAGATGAAGACAACTGTTCGAATATAAATAGCGTGATATTTTATTTAAACCGAATTTATTTGAAATTTTGTAAGGTAAGAATATACTTCAATATTAAACTTTTTAAAATTATTAAACTTTTTTTTAATTGAACTTTTTATATTATTTAAAACATATTCTTATTTATTGCATTTTTAAAAAATAATATTTACATACTAAACTTCAAGTATCACGTGATATCTGCATATTTTTGATTTGTTCTATCAGTTTTAAAATGAATTTTCATAGCAAACTTGACCCTTATTACATTTTATGAAGTGTAAAAATAATTATATTGGTAATCTGGAATGGTTACTTGATGATAACATTAAAAAGAAACTGAAACAAAATTGTATGTATTTCTTGGAGAGGTATGTTTCTGTAGAAAGATCAAAAGCAGTACTATGATATCGAATATTTATTCCTATTAAATGAACCAATCTCAACCTGTAGCAGAGTTTGAAGACGATATTTCTTTCATCATGATTTCCGTGGCTTTTTTTTTATCTCAAGTACAGAGATGCAGTTCAACAGGATAATGTTGGGAAGACCGTGAACGGAGCATGTGAGTAATGTGGAAGTTTTAAAGGGAAATGGAAACAAAAAAAATAACAACTCCTGTACAGAGAGAAAGACATCAGAAAGTTAACATTCCTATGACACATCATGAGGGAAGAGAGATTGAAAATTGTGATCATCACGGAACATATTGAAATCAAAAGGAACAGAGTGAAACTTTGAGTAAACTACATAATGAACTTGTTTAAATGGATGAGAGAGCAAGGAGTGGGGAAAAACAAACATTGCGATGAGCTACAATGGAAATACATTTTTGGTGTTATAAAACGTACACGTCCTCAACGGACACGACATAAAGAATACTACTACTACTACTAGAAATAATAATATTTTTCCGTGGGATTTGCGGAAAATATGAGGAAACATTCGACCGTATTATCTCAGAATGTCCGGAACTGGCAAAAAAATGAATATCCCCACAGACATAACAAGGTTGCGACATATGTGCACTGGAAGATATGTAAGAAGCACAAAATCGAAACCACTGAGAAATAGAAACCCCCAACCAGACACAGTTGTCCAAAATAACGATGTAACTATCCTCTGGGACATGTCAATTCGAACTGACAGGGAAATAAAATATCATAAAAGACAAAAAAATCATTAAATGTATGCTTATTGACGTAGCAGTAACATCTGAGAGACGCGTGCCTGTGAAAATTATCGAGAAATTGTCCAAATACAAGGGCCTGAAATCGATATAAACAGAATATAGGAAATGAATACTGAGACTATACCAGTAGTAATCGGAACACTGGGTCTCCTGAGAAAAGGAATGGACAATTTTACTAGCATCAACATGCAAGTTGCCTATAAAATTGCTCTATTAGGAAAATCACATATACTAAGAAAAGTGCTATCAATTAAATTACAATTCTCTTATAGGGCCTAAGGACCATAGTTTGGAACCGGCTCTATAGGATACAAAGCAGGAAAATAATAATAATAATAGTAATAATAATAATAATAATAATGATAATAATAAAGGTTATCCACAATACCGTAAAATGTTACAGTGATGATATGGGTATGAATTTGGGAATAGAAAGGGAGAATGCGATTATGACTCTACACTTCTTCTTATTCCTTGTGGCTCTCAATAAGTATCGTGCCTCTGCCAACTCCCTCTGACCACGTTCTGCCATCCACTTGCTTAAGCCCGCTAGATATGTAGATATGTCATGTGTTGCTTTCTTTTTTCTCTCTTCCTCTCTATTCGACCACTGAGTATCAGATTCTCCAAGCCCTCCTACCTCATAACGTGTCCCAGAAACTTGAGCTGCCTCTTACTGATGTTAAGTATAAGCTCCCTACTTGTTTGCATCCTTTCCAAGACCTCGTCGTTGCTCACACGCTCGCTCCATTATATCCTTAGTATCCTTCTGTAGAACCACATCTCCGCTGCCTCGCGTCTATTCTTCATCACTGCCGTATAAATGACAGATGTCACGTAGCAGCTCAGTACTCTTTGTCACCAAAGAAATCCTCCTGTCTCGCAGTACTCTGCCCAGGTTTTAGAATGCACAGTTGGCGATCCCAATCTGTCAGAGTCGCACATACCGTCCTCCGATAAAACACTTCCCAGATATTGAAACTTCCGCACCTGTTTGATCTTAGTGTCCCCCAACCTGCAAATCGCATTACGGGTTCATCCGTTTACATTGTTCATGTTTTTCTGGTGCAGAGTTGTCTCGGGCCTAAATTGTTGAGTCGGCGGTGTTGAGCTGTCCTGCACTCCGGAAAGGAGATGTATATACAACAGAAATCAAAGGAAATAATAATAATAATAATAATAATAATAATATCTCAAACGGTGACACCATTTAAGCTAATCAAATTCAAGACAATATGATCTCAAAATTGGCAATATATGTAAACTCTCTTTAAAATTATACTATTTATTGACATACGTGGCCGAGTGGTGAGAACGTTCGCTTTCTGGCCATGAAACTTGGGTTCGAATCCCGTCATGAAGAAAGGTGGCATCTTGAAGAAGACTGGGGAAGGTCATCCCAGTATGCGGAAAATTTGAAAACCATACTCCAGGGTGACCCAATCCCTGTGAAATTGGGTAGACAGAACCATTTGCGAGCCGTCGATGGTTGTGAACAAGTGTTTGCTTTTATTGTTGATCAAGATAGATAACGCACACACTCTCAAAATCTGTAACTAATATCCACTCAGCAATTTTGTAGTATAATCCACAGGTGGGTTCTGGGATTTTAAACAAACACAAATATGACTGCAACAGGGATTAGATAGCCACGCTAGTGAACGGGCATCTTTGGATACGAATGGCTGAGCCATTTACACATTTTATTAACATCACCGTAATAATGATGATACCGGCGATTATAATAATTGCTGCAGCGATAATGGTTATGATGAAGCTGTTAATACAATTCCGTAATTATTTACTTGTTCCACTTGCATCGATATTATATTGCATCTGAATGAGCTAGAGCATTTTAACCAGCATCTTACGCCTGTTGGCTTCTTGAGAGCATTTCTTCGAGGTGTCCACATTGAACGCATGTCAATTAATAAACGAAATTAAACATTCCGTTTGGGTTCATTCTATGGGGAATGCAACAACGTCCTACGGTTGTTAATGGGGAAGCTAGGCTCACGGAATCCATTCCAAGATGGTCCGCAGGAAAAATAGATTTTAATGCGTATCTTACAACTGCCAATAACGCAGAAAAGATACCCAAAGTCAAATCAAAATGTTGACACAAATTGAGTCACCATTTTTTATATATATATATATATATATATATATATATATAAATTGAGTCACCATATATATATATATATATATATATATATATATATATATATATATATATATATATATATAAGCAAGTGTAAATGGATATAAATCCGACAGAATGAAGAAATTTTGAAAAAAACAAACAAAAATCCTTAAATGTAGTTAAATGAAAGAAATGTCGACGTAAGGTTTATTAAACCTTTTCAAGACAATATTCATCAAAATGAACAATTCAGTTCAAATGACAAATTGTCTGGACAAAAAAACACAAATACGATGAAACGTCAGACGTCGTTATTCTGTTATTTAACTACATTTAAGGATTTTTGTTTGTTTTTTTTCAAAATTTCTATATATATATATATATATATATATATATATATATATATATATATATATATATATATATATATAAAAAAAGAAGAGAAAGAGAGGTGCCGCAAACGTTTTTGGTTGTAATGTGTTTTTTTAAAAAAATATTATGCTTTATTTTCCATAATTTTACTACACGTGTTTCTGGTCTTGTGACCGTCTTCAGGTAAAGGAGATTTCCACATATTATTAAAAATAATTAATTTTTTCCATATGTTTTTCAATGTTAAATATTCTCGATATGAGACATTATTTTCTAAAAAAATCCACATTACAACCAAAAACGTTTGCGGCACTTCTCTTCTCTTCTTTTTAATATACATACTTTTCTCTCGTTGGAACCACTACAACCTCATTCTTTTTTATATATATATATATATATATATATATATATATATATATATATATATGTTTGGTATTGTACAGGAAATAATTCGGGTATTGGAAGAGTTTTCCATGTATATCTTTTCTTTGATATCATATGTCAGATTACAAAAAAAAAAAACTTTTAATCTTTTAAACATTGTTTTGATACGAAACTGACCAGATATGTTAACACGAGATAATCTGAATGAGTGAATATGTTTTAAAGGAAAATAGAACATTGCTTGGCTGAGATGCTTTTCGTACTCGAGTAGTTAAATTACGCCAGGTCACACACCGTTTTCTGCTGCAAAGGAGGACGCAGATTTGCCTCAAGCCGGAGGACACATTTGCTTTCTTGAGATGAAAGAAACTTAGAATCATCTGAAATGTGTCTATGCACTAAAAATACCGCTTGGAGCAATATATATATAACTTGACAACCTCTTTTCGAAAGTAACTAATATGTTGATACAATAGTTGTCAGTGAAAATGTAAACCCTACCGACCCTTATTAAAATGATTGGTTTTCTTCGTTTCCGTAGAAATCAATATTACGAATATATATGCTTATAAAGCTCTGTAAATTTCGAAATTTCTTGAGGATGAAATAGAACTAGATACCTTAATTTAATTTAATTTAAGATCTGTAATTAAATTGAAGTTTTTAGTTTCTGTTTTTGAAACATGAGAACTCTTATGTAGCGATGAAATCATATTTTTTTAAAAATAATTATAATAATATATATATATATATATATATATATATATATATATATATATAAGATAGATAGATAGATAGATAGATAGATAGATAGATACGAGGTTTGATCAAAATTATCGGAGCTGATGCCATAAATAAAAACTACAACACATATCAATCCGGCACATAATCTCGTTTGAAATAGTCCTCCTCTGAAGGCATACACATTATCCAGCGTTAGTTCCATTGACGGAAGCATGCCTGGAATTCGACGTTTTTAAGTCTTGTTCAAGTGGGATTTGATTTTTGAAGAGGAAAAAGTCGCAAGGGATGTGATTTGGAGAATATAGTGGTTTTCAGACCTGGGGAATTTTGTTCTTTGTCCAAAACTGCAGCAAAAGTCATGGTCTCTGATGGAATCACTGTGATGAACAACTTCACTTTATATACTTTTCTTTTAAGCAGTGCTGTAAACAATGGGAGTGAGCGAGAAGGTTATAATTAGTTACTACCACAGAAAACGCAATACCTAAGGATTAAAATGGCTTTAAAAAAATGAAAAAAAAAATTCTTAAAGTTTTTATTTGAGTTTTAATTTCAAGCTAATAGATTAAATTTAATATTTACAGCAAGCAAATTACATTGTTTTATTTAAAAACTAATTTAAATTCACTGGTCCGAGGTTTTCTCTTTTCTGAAATAACTGATTAGCGCCATTTTTTTTTTCGTTTTTTCATCTTTTTATTAAAAATTCCAAAAATAAAATATATTTTTCTGAAACTTTATTTGCTCATTTGAAGCCTAATTAATATTATTTGAAACAAATATTATTTACTTTAATTTTAAAATATCGCAGAAACGCATTTTTAAAAACCTGATAGTAGCTGTATTTACATTTAGTCGCACTATTGTCCTCATCTTTGTCGCCATGTTTGTCACAACGTTTCGGCCGTTGTACGCTCCGGCCTTCTTCAGGTGGTTGGAATTTCGAACTGAACCCTTTATTTCGATCACTGGGGTAGACTGTTCTAGTTCCACGTGCCATGTTTGATGGATGTCAGCTATCAGTTATCTCCTGCTAATTTGTCCTCAAGGACACATGGCACAGTGGATAAAGGCGTTGGTTAGATCCAGTGACAGACCCAAAGAAGGTGAGTTCAATATCCGGTTAAGGCAGTGGGGAACTTTCAGAGGGAAAATTTTATTTTACGAATCAGAGCAGATATTCGGTAAGTTGTGTTTCCGTTTGACGTAAGTAAATTGATGATTTAAATTCTCTAAGGAGACCTGCTTTTAATTAATATAAATATGAAGAGAGTGGAAGTTTTAATTTCTCGAAATTTCATAAAATTAAGTGTGGCAACATTTAAGAAAGAAATACCAAGAAAAAAAGTCTTTCACTTTTTAATGTCTTGAAAATTTAATTAAAATCCGAAAATTATTTTATTTTTTCAAGAATTTCTAAAAGAATGTGTTTATTACCGCAAAAAGGACGTTAATTTGTCCATACTAATCTTTGGTCAACCCACTGAAGCAAGAAAAACAAGACTTTTAACTAAAATTTCGAACGTACTTGAAAGGATTAAATTATGTAATAAAATAATCCTTTTAATAATCAAATAAACCTTTTTTTATTACAAATGTTTTGGGTCTTTTTCATCATGGTTTGCACTTGTTTAGTGATTCATTGAAGGTACCTTGATAACTTTGTGTGTAGGTGCGACAATGTTTAAGGTTTATCTGTGCGAGATTAAATGCCTAATTTATTTCCTTGGCCCCACTCTATTACTTATTTTCATCAATGACCTTTCTGACGCCATAGATTCCCAAGTTGGCATCTACGCGGACGACACTACAATTTACTCCTGCCTCAAAAACAAATCTAGTGTCACTGACAAAACTAACCTGGCCATGCGTCGTGAAATGGACCTTCAATCGGTTGTTAATTGGGGCAAGAATTGGCTGGTCAACTTTAACGCCTCAAAAACTAAACTACTCTCTACTAATCACTATAGAGATCCCTCCCTGCTCCCCATTAGAATGTCTGATAGTCAACTTCTTGAGAGCAACTCCCTGCGTTTGCTCGGTCTCACGTTGACTGCTGACCTGAGATGGAACAAATACATTGAGTCAATTGCTTCGTCCACCGCGAGGAATGTTGGCTCCCTGTGTAGCGCCAGGAAATTTATATATATATATATATATATATATATATATATATATGAGAGAGAGAGAGAGAGAGAGAGAGAGAGAGAGAGGTAGTAATTCGTTGGTATATCTCCAACTATGCCCCCTCTAACGCCCTCTCTCTTCCTTTCCCCAACTAACCAGTATACCACTAAAAACTGATACCATAAACAATTTTAAAAAATCCGTTGTGAAAAATGGTAATTAACTAAAGGTATGTTTATTCCAATTGTAAAGTGCATATATATATATATATATATATATATATATATATATATATATATATATATACTCATACATATATGTTTGTATATAAATATATTCCTGTGTTTTATTTTTTTTTTATTTTTATTTTTTTAGCAATACGCCCCGAGCAAGGCGGGAAGCCACAAGGACGCAGGGGGTTGCAGAAGATTTGGAGCAAGAGCAGATAGGAGTGATAGAAGAAAGGATGAAGACAAGGATAGTGGGTAGATCAAGGTAACTGGAGGTGTCGATTGACATTACATGTGAATAGTTGGAGATTATAGCTCTCAGGGAAACAGTAATTGGGAAGGGTGTTCCACAGGCGAGGGGTGCGTGGTATGAAGCTATTGGAGTAGAAGAGACAGTTACATTTAAAAGTTTCTACAGTGTAAGGGTGGAAGCGGAATGCCAGCCTCGTAGAGCGTTTGAATTCATGGAGTCTGGAACCAGCGAATGCAGCTCCTCGGAGCAATTACCCTGAAAGTATTTGTAAAATAGACAGAGAGAGGCGACGGCGTGTCTGTGAGAGAGTGACTGTAGAGGAGATGCCATAACAGGGCCAATTATATTGCATATCCGTCTCTGGAGCTTATCAAGAATCCCGAAGCAAACAGAAGGGGCTCCAGACCATATATGTCAGCAATACTCCATGCAAGGGCGAATTGGTGATTTGTAGATCTGAAGGATCGATTTCGGGGAGAAAAATTTCTGGCGATATATATATATATATATATATATATATATATATATATATATATATATATAAAGTTTGATTGAAAACAACCGAAAAAGCCTGTCTGTTCAATTTTTTTTGTATTGTATTCTCCGTGAATAAAATTTCCGAAGTTCATTCTACATAATGATTGTGAAAGTCGAAAGTACTTAAACAAAATTGAACAAAAATAAGAAAACATGACCTCTGGACAGTTTATCCATAACTTCGAGCTGATGATGATCTGCTCTCTAGATTTCGTCTCCAAATATAATCCGTTGTAAATTGTCAAAACTCGACTGACCTCTTCTAGTTTCTTTTTTATTAACATTCACCAAAATAGCCTCACAATGTTCTCTCCGAAAATCAATAAATTTCGCTGAGATAGTGAAAAGCATTTTAGCTTTATAGGCATGACAAAAAATACTATAAAGTCAAATGACGATAACAAATAAATCTAAATAACACAGAATTCTTTAGATGTTGGCCTTGTTCTTTTCTTTTCGCAAAATTAACATGGATTCCCGGAGATCCGAAGATGTAAAAAGCCATCTTAATGGTTGAATCGTTGGGTTTCTCTTTTTTTTTATCGTAATATTGCAATTCCGATATAAACAGGTATTTTCTTTTCCTCGAGAAAATATTGACAGGCAATTGCTTTGCACGCTCTTCTCAAACACAGAATACTTTTATTGTTTGCCTTGATAATATTCTAACGGTGGTTTTACTGTTAATACGAAAAAAAATGGAAGTGACAAAACAGCAAAGGGAGATAAGACGTAGTTGAGAATAGTGAAAGAGTTTTGGCAAACATTGACCATTGTGCTTGCAATAAGACAATGTGTGAAAAGAATGGCTTTTCCCATCACACCGCTTTTTTAACTACCTTCACTCCTCGATTATTGTAAAATATCTGAACATGTAAAAGTGATTTTATAGATTTTATTTGTTTTTGAGCATTGACAACAAAAATATTTAATACTAACTTTTTTTATTAGATTGTTTATTTACACTGTTCATTTGTGATATTATTTATTGGAATGTTTGAAAAAATGGCTAATAGCCAATTGATTCAAACTGTTTAAAATAGCAAGTAATAAGGAATTCCTTATAGTTGGTTCACATATTTCGTAAATGTTTATAAATTTATGAATAAAAGTTGTGTTTGTATTTATCTCTATCTATAAAAGGCAGGATGTGCGTGTGTGTGTGTGTGTGTGTGTGTGTGTAACGAATGCACGGCCGCAATTTTCGACGGATTTGCACCAAAATTTACATGCACATGCTCCAAGTTAGTCGGAAGGCCAAGACCGACTTTGCATTTCCCAACTCCCATCGATAGTGGAAATAATCGATTTTTTCATGCTTCTACGGCAGTTTTCATGTAGTTTGCGGCCATTTTGTACTGGCCAGAGAGAGAGAGAGACTATAGCTGACTGCCACGAATAGACAGCATTCTATTGGCCAGCATGAGAGCCAACAGATGACTGACACGAATGTTAACTAGCATTACAAAAAAATCGATAGTTGCATTCGTCACAAGTGAGAAAAATTTAAATCTGCATGGCATTTTACTCCAATTGGCTCATTCGCTTGCTTAAACTCAACGTTGATTCTGATTCCGCAGAACTGGGTTGGGTGTGAAAAAGTATTTCTTGTTAACATTCTTTTTTGATTCGGTTTTTCCAGTTACGAGTCCTTTTTTAAAGCTGATCGTTTTGTGTTCATTTTGTTTAGTTCTTTTTTTCGTAACAGATTTAATATTTAGTATAGAGCTTAGAAAAAAATTCGCAGTGTGAGATAGGCAAGAAGTAAGGCATGTAGCAACATCAGCACGGCAAAGGGCACTCCTTTAAAAGCAAGGAAGGGCAAAAATATTTTAAGTCGAGTGATAGCGATTGCTGTATGAGTCGTACGATTTTTGAATCAAGCACGATTTTTGAATCAAGCACGATTTTTGAATCAAGCAATATATATATATATATATATATATATATATAGAGAGAGAGAGAGAGAGAGAGAGAGAGAGAGAGATAGGTAGGTAGATAGATAGATGTTTGATGAAAATGTATCGGTAATTACAGGGTAATATTTTACGGCGATATTTGGCCAATTAGATGAGGAACTGTCAAAGGTCATGGACTTTTAGAATGTAATAAATATAACATTATTCTTGTAAATAAACAGTCTAATAAATAAATAGTGTTTAATATTTTTGTTGCAAATTCTCAAAATCCAAAGAATGAATTAACTTCCATCATGTGTTTATTAAAGCAATAAACATTACTGAAGAGTAAATGTAATTAAAATAAAGCGCCATCTTCCTTTTTATTGGGAGTACAAAGGTTTATGTTTGCAGAGGTTTCATTTCGCGTGCTTTACCAAGTTCGACCACTTGTTCATTCCGACGTATCGTACATCTATCATTGGACACAGAGAGATCATTCGGTGTATGACCCAAAGGTACTAGACAATCAACACGTATAAGTAGATAGACTCGTGGTATAAATATTGCCCGAATTATTGTAGTGGTCGTGAACTAGTTTCTACTGTTGGCGGTTACGTCGCTGGACGAACGTATCCCTATTGATGGAAAAGACTTGCTGTCGATGCTGACAGCCTGGTTAATTTTGCGTGCCGTGGAGTCCGTCGCTAATGGCAGCCAAGTCATTAACATTTTTGGGTTGACTTTCTGATTGATCAAAAAAGATATATATTTAGACGGTATTTCGGAATCAGGCCCCCGGTACCGGATGAAGTTGAGGTCTTTGTCATATGAGCTCTGGACGTCGAAGATTGTTTGATATAAGAATTGGAATTCCGTCAGAGTAAAATTATATTGAAAGTAGATAAGGAATTCTCAAAGTAGATTTATCGTTTGATTTCCTTCTTAAATCATGTCGAGGTTAGAAAACGACACGATAATATTTTACGGCGATATTTGGCCAATTCGATGTCAAAGGTCGTGGCTTTTATCCTTATTTACTATATTATTCGGTTCACTTTACCTGACCTCCCCTCTAAGGCGGCGTATGACACAAGGTCATACGGTACGTTTACGCCAAAGAGAAAAATTATCTTAGTCCCCTGAGCATTGTCACACTGGCTTCGATATTTCACCGACACGTGCAATGAGGAAGGAGCCGTCGCAGGGATTAGACACCTTCTCCCATCTTAAATGAGGAGAACAGATACTTCGCTTTGATCTTGGCTCCAAAGCAGAAAGACCTATGTTATTTGATAGAACATTTTCAATTAAGATTTTCATCTTTATTCTTACGACGTTCATCTCTAGCTTTTAAGTCTTGTATTGGGATAGCGAACGATGTCTTCCCGAAGGTAAGAACAGTATTATGAAACCGGTACATTTCATTGGAAACAAAGAAAAGACTATAAAAATATTCTGTCCTCCAATATGGCAGTGAGTGCTGGGCAATCTCATTACAGATAGAGAAGACACTTGAAACAACAGAAATGTAGGAGGATACCGAGAATACGAATGGCCTTAAGATATGAGCAATGACGATGATTTAGAGAAAACGGAAACAAAAAGGGCGATGGTGATGGGGTAAAGTATTGCATTTTTGGCTTGATCCTGATTGTGCTCAACGGTCTCTCTCTTCCTATCTTCTCCAGGACCGACTCATTTGTCTGGTGGTTTGTTCAGCTGATACGCAGTGCTTACCTGTAGTATAGTATTTATCGATCCACCTACGAGGATAGAATGTGGCACAAGGCCGGTTTAATGTGGCTATCTCCGCGCCCGTAGGCTCGGCCAAAAATATAGCCTTCTTTGAACCCGCCTAGACGGATTCAGGCCCTGTCTACCTCCCCGAACGAAACCTTGCCCTTCGGCAAAGCTTCGTCCGGGTTCCTCTTTGCTAATGCAGAGAGTTCGACAGACGCCGACTCGGAAGCTCACAAAGGCAGCGTACTACACTTAGATCCTAGCCACCGGGCCGAGCTTACCTGTAGTATACTGTCACGAAAGACATACAATGCCACTGTTTTCAGGCTCTTAAACTTAATGCTTTTCAGAAGAGTGTGGTCTTTCCAGTGTTAAGAAATAATACTAATACCCATGTAGCAATTAATTAAAAAAAAAGATTAATTTCTTATATGTCAGTTATAATTAATATTTTAGCAATGATCTGTCGATTGTTTTTACGGCTTATCAACCCATTGCATGTTATTTAAATCAAGAAAATATTTTTAAATTTTAAGAATTTAGGGAGATAATAACTATATTATTATTGGTAAAAGTCATACTAATTAACCCATAGTTGAGGGGAAGAAAAGGTGGATCCATAGCTTTCTCTAGGGTATCTGTGAGCTAACGAATATAACGAGCCTGACTGACATTGGAACCCGGATCTCCGAATTCGAATTCTGAGTTGTTAAATATTACATCACCTGCACACCCAAGCTTATAGCATATGGCATTCCCAAGCGGCCTTTCATCTAGGCACTGACCATGCTCGACGTTGCTTAACTTCGGTGATTGTAGGAGCACCGGTGTTTCAGCTTTCTATAAATATGTTCTTTATAAAATATATTTTAAACTATTTATGATTTATCACACACACACACACACACACACACACGGCACATAAATATCGGGTGTAACAGCGAAATTGTCCCAATCATGTAAAAGCAAAATTTCAAAGGTTTTTAATAACTCTTTTGGACTCTACTTTGTGCAATGAAAATGTATAATTACTCCCCAAGCTTGACAGAAAAATCATGATGAAATCGATCATAAACGAAAATGACATGCTCCTCAGTTAAGAATTGGAAGCTCATGAAAGATTGAATTAAAGTTCAAATATATATATATATATATATATATATATATATATATATGAAGAAATATAGTCTTAAGGAGTGCTATATTTATGGAATAAAGTGCTCAATATCAGAGGTAGAGGGTGTGTAAAAGTGAACACTGAAGTCAACACTAAGAGGCGAAAGTCTATTTCATGCTAGACGCAATTGTCAGGCCACGACGATTGCATCTAGCTTGAAACAGACTGTCACCTCTAAGTGTTGATTCAATGTTCACTTTATATATATATATATATATATATATATATATATATATATAAAATTCCAGGATCATTTTACAACTTATTCAAGATGATATTCGCCCAATGTAACCTAAATTTATCTCCTGGAGTAATAAGCTGCCTCACAGGTTTTCATTTTCAAGTCTTGTTTCACTGCTCTTTAAACTGTCATAGCTGAAACTCCTCTGTCATATGCGAAACGCCTCATGGATTGTGTTGGATCTTTTTTAATTACTCGCTTTAGCTCTAAGTTGAAATGATGATCCCTCTTCCTATTGTAGCATCCCGATGCATTTTCCTCTTTACTGTTCCGACGATGGTTCTTGAATAGACTTTCAAGATGGAAGCCAGAGCATGAATGTTAGTACAATTACTGAAGGCCTGTATGATCTTTTTCCTCTCACCATTGCCCAGTTGAGAAGTTGGTGGGGGGGCGCTGACACAAGACTATCAAGTTGGCTAAACATCTTATCCGAAAACCTGAGAAAAAAGAAACTATTTAGAGTTTTTTTCTAGATATTAAACATTTTGTGGGATGGATAATTATGCTGTCACACTATTTGGACAATTTTGCACTTACACCCGTTATAAGATAAATTTATAAGAGCAGAAACTTTGCATACGCAATTTCTGTTGAAACTTTTAGGCTTAACTCTAGCATCGTAAATCTGACACGGAATGTAATTCCTTTTCTCCTTGATTCGACTGTACATTATAAAAACGACCAAAACATTCTTGGCCAATGATTTTCAGTGAATAATGTTCGCGTTTAGTGAAGCGCAAAGTCTCTTTCCTTTTTAGTCTGTTATAGAAAACAGCACGGAACTTCTACAGGTCCTGATATCAGCCAAACATATTTCTTTTTTCACTAACATTATTTAGTTTACGTTTCTTCTACACTTACTTATATATATATATATATATATATATATATATATATATATATATATATATATATATATATATATGTGTGTTCCATACACGAGAAATGGAGATTTTCTTATATTTTTCATATCACTTATTGCCAATGACCAAGCTTCAATGTTTGTCTATGAATATAAATAAATTCTCAATGTCCTTTCCCATAATCTTTCTTCTTATTTTTTTGCTTATTTGAGTTTAATTTTTTTTTATACTCATCTGATTGAAAGATTTTTGCATTGTCTGTCGTTCATTTTGTTTGTGTTGGTAAATGGAATATTCTTACAGCCATGGGGGTCTGGAAAAAAAAAGTAGCAAATTGTCACGCATAGAGATCTCCAAATAATCGACGGAAAAGACGGCAAAAAAATATATTTACGAATAAAGAAACTGCTAAAACGGAACAATGTGATTTGCGTTAGAAAATCTCCCGAAGAACATTTTAAAATTGCTCAACCATAAAATCAAGAAAAAAAATGTGTAAAATGGAATTTTCTTTAGTACGCCAACTCAGAAAAGCGTAAACTTACCCAGAAGATGTCGTAGTCAGGGAGGGGTAAGAGATTTCGCAACATCATGTTGGAATTAAATTTGTATGATGTCGTACAATTACAGTTTTTATAAAACACATATAAACACATACAAACACAGTGGCACACACAAACACACACACAGATTGGGAGAGAAAGAGGGAAAAGAGAAATATATAAGTAGAAAGATAGTGATATACGTATTAAAATTGAAATATATATAAATATATAATCTATGAAAATATGATATATGAAAAGAATAAAAATAGAAAAATAGTTTATTAAATTAAAATAATATAATATATAATATTGATATTGATATACGTATTAAAATTGAAATATATATATAATATATATCTATGAAAAGAATATGAATAAATAGAAAAATAGTTTATTAAATTAAAATAATATAATATATAATATTGATATACGTATTAAAATTGAAATATATATATAATATATATCTATGAAAAGAATATGAATAAATAGAAAAATAGTTTATTAAATTAAAATAATATAATATATAATATTGATATACGTATTAAAATTGAAATATATATAATATATATCTATGAAAAGAATATGAATAAATAGAAAAAAATATTGATTTATTAAATTAAAATAATATAATATATGAAAATATTGATAAATAGAAAATAGTTTATTAAAATTAAAAAATATATATATAATATATATCTATGAAAATATATATATATATATATCTATGAAAAGAATATGAATAAATAGAAAATAGTTTATTAAATTAAAATAATATAATATATAATATTGATATACGTATTAAAATTGAAATATATATATAATATATATCTATGAAAAGAATATGAATAAATAGAAAATAGTTTATTAAATTAAAATAATATAATATATAATATTGATATACGTATTATTAAAAAATTGAAATATATATATAATATATATCTATGAAAAGAATATGAATAAATAGAAAAAATAGTTTATTAAATTAAAATAATATAATATATAATATTGATATACTTATTAGAATTGGAATATATATATAATATATATCTATGAAGAGAATATGAATAAATACAAAAATAATTTATTAAATTAAAATAATATAATATATAATATTGATATACGTATTAAAATTGAAATATATATAAAAATATATATCTATGAAAAGAATATGAATAAATAGAAAAATAGTTTATTAAATTAAAATAATATAATATATAATATTGATATACGTATTAAAATTGAAATATATATAAAATATATATCTATGAAGAGAATATGAATAAATAGAAAAATAATTTATTAAATTAAAATAATATAATATATAAAAATTACATTAATAAATAGACAGAAAAGTATATATACTCACACCAAAATAAGGACAAAAATAGATGTCCCTAATATACTGTGCAGTCGACAAAATAAAAATAAACGATGCGCAGACGCGAAATTAGAAATATTAAATGGCGACAATTTACTCATCAACCCTGTATATCTATCTATCTATCTATTTATCTATCTATCTATCTACACACACACACATATATATATATTATAATAAAGAGAAAGAACAGTAAGATATATAAATCGGTGTTCTTACTAATATTTTTATTTTCAGAAAACTGTGCTTAATGCAAATCTACAACGCATAAACCCCTAGCCTACCTTAACCTAAGCTCTTTTCGAAAGTAACTCATAGTTTGATACAATGGTTGTCAGTGAAAATTAATACCCTACCGCCCCTTCTTAAAATGACTGAATTTCCCCATATCGTTAGAAACTAATATTATGAATGTATATGTTTATAAAATTTCAAAATAAGTTATTCCAAAATTCGCTTGAAAATGAAATTTAATTGAATCTGAAGTTCTTAGCTTTTTTTTTTGAAACATGGTAATTCCTGTGTAGTGATGGTAAATACGATCCAATTTATCAGGCCTACAAATTCAAAAAGAAAACAGAAAAAACAATTCCGGAAATAAAAATAGAATTTAGAGAGAGAGTGTAAGTTTGAGAGGAGAGTGTGGGACGAATGTTAGAGCTAAAGAGAGGAATTTTGTATTAAAAAATATACATGTATGTGTATGCACCTATGTATATATATTTTGCATATGTATGTGTATATTTACCACTAATATTATATATATATATATATATATATATATATATATATATATATATATATATATATATATATATATATGTTATGTTGTGCAAATATAATGACGTAATAATGTCGTTTTTGACTTTAAAAATACGTCAAAAACGACATTATTACGTCATTATTTTTGCACCAACCTAATATATATATATATATATATATATATATATATATATATATATATATATATATGACGTATTATGAGGTCGAAGATTTTCCTCTGCTCATTATTAAATATAGAATATTAACCTTAATCTATTTAATTATTAGTATAGGAGTAAACGTCCTTGGTGTAAACAAAAAGGTAACGTAATCAGTATAAAAACAAATTCAGTGATCAATTCTTTTCTATTTTTCTCTGACACAGTGCCACAAACAATAACAAGCCATCCTTACTATCTTCTAAGATTTCTGCTTGAATTTCTGGATGGACGAGTTATCATCATTTAAACTATTTAGTTGCTGTTGTGATCACATTGTTTCGGTCGTTCTCCTCTCCAGCCTTCATTAGGTGTATGCCGTTCCTGTTAACATGCAGGGATTTTCCAACTAAATACTTTATTTATTCTACGTGGTAGACTGTCCTGCTAACACTGCTCATAACTAGGGATAGATCGTCTAATTCTTAGTTTTAGTGTTGCTCGTTTGTTGCTCGCCATTTTCTAGTGTGTCCAAGTACTCATTGGCCGAAACAGTGAATCAATTCACAATTACTATATATGCGAATCAAGGTTTGATTAACTCGTCATATAATATCTTCAGTTTTATTTTTGAGAAACATAACGATTCCTGAAATCTATGAACATTGATATAGCCTCTTTATGCAGATTGCAAACAATATTCAAATCATAATAAAAGTGCCATTTTGCATCTGAGTCAGTGAGATCACTTGTTTATATTCCGATCTCTTTTTTTTTTTCAAACGCCATCTTTGATTTTTCTTTTTTTTCTTTTCTTCGCAAGTTTTGTATATGAGACTTTTAGTCCAGTTGTTTACATTCAGTGATTTTTTTCCCTCGTCGACATCTATGATTTGGGTTTTAAACCTCTCTACTTTTTTCAGTTTGTGATGAGTGTATCTTTTTTTTATATTGAACAATTTGTTGCTCCATTGAACTCAGTGATTTAGTTTTTATACGTCTCAAATTTGTCTCAGCCGTTCACATGATTCGTGTTTATATTCGTGTTTATTTTTTTGCAAGAAAGGAAAAAAAACGAATAAAGCAAAGTAAATATAAGTAAAACTACATTTTTGAAAGATCTTTTTTAATCCAACTTTGTATATTACTATTTTTAGTGCCCACACAACCTTGTCTTATTTTCTTAAACAGTGAAACAACTAATTGAGCGTGCAGTTAGTAATTTGGCCAACGTAAACCATTATGGTAAAGCAAGGTTTCTTGTGATCAAATTTGTAATCGAATGCTTTGGCTATATGCATACAGGTTTCGAGTCCTGTCTCGGGGCACATTTTTTGTTCATACGACTTTTCGATCTAACCCGGTTGATATTAAATTCACTGATTAAGAAAATAAAAGAGTGGGATACCAACTCAAACAAATGTACCGATTAACATAACATTTTGAGTTCTAAATAATAATCCCGGATTAAAAAAGGTTAATTTAAAAATTAAGTGTTATTTATATTTGACGTGTTTTATCCGTTTTTCCTTTCTTACAACTTTGATACTTTCATCTGATTTTATTTATTAAGCAGCTTTTCGTAACATTGATAGTTTAGTCATAGAAAGCTGTTAGAGAATATGAGACGACTGAAATGATAAAATACATATGGATATATAAATCCATATGTATTTTATCATTTCTTGTTCTTTGGTATGAACTTTATGCCTTTCGGCATTTCCGAGACATTGAGCTTATCACCTTATATTCATTGATATATTATACCAATCACTACATTTGCCATGTCATATCACATCTTCTGTACAGTATTAAGGTTATTTCCACTCTCCGTCCCTTTTTCCAAAGACAGAATATTGCAAGCCGAGGCTAATATATTTCTATTTCATGGCAGATGTTCAAGAGAACTACATTCATTAATTCCCAAGTATAGACATTCGCAATTAAGACCCACCATGTTACATTGTGGAACAGACACCCGAAAGGATGCTTTCCCGATCACCTCTAATAGTCTACTGTTACCTCACCAACACATCCTCCTAATATTCATTTTTACTTCCTCCTTTTACGACACCCTCATTTAGTAACCATCCACCTTGGGTGGTTCTTAGGCTTTGTACTGAGTGAATAGCGTTTTTCCTTCTTGTAGGGGGTAACCACATCAAGGCAAGTCAACCCTGCCATGGTGAAAGAATGCAGAAGAGATGGATTGGTAACATTCCCAATGGTATTTTTACAAGAGTAATCGTAAGAATACGGACAGAATTCGAACTCTGCTTGCCAATTTCGCTTCTCTAGTAGCTCGCCATAAGACTTCCCGTAATATCTGACTATCTTTGATTTAGGTTTTATTCTTCACAGCCATTTTGAACTGAGATTTTAAGATGTGTTTCTTATATGCAGTGATAATCTGTTCTTCAATGTTTTTTTTTTTGTTTTTTTTAACGCAGACTTTGATCTGATTTGTGTTCAGGGATGTTTTGCTCATCGCCATCTTTGATTTGCTTTTTATACTTCACAACGCTTATCTCCGATAGGTTGCGAATAATTCTTTACATTCACTGATCTTTTTTTGATTCGCTGTCCTTAAATCATGTTTTATTATTCACAACTTCTTCTCTGAGACTTTACATTGAATTGTTTGTATTTAATTACATTCGCCATCTTTGATTTTTGCTCTTCAAAATTTTTCGTCTGAAAATTTGAGAAAAGCTATTCATGCTTTTGTAATCGCAGCAGTTCATTTGATTTTGTCCTGCAAAAACTTAAAAGTCAAAGACTTTGAAATGGTTTGTTTGTATTCAACATGAGATGAGTTGTATATTTTTAGTAATGTATTACGCAGTCGCCATGTTTAGTTTCGGTTTTATTCGTTAAAATATTTTCATAAGAGTTTTTCGGGCTCAGTTGTTTGCATTCAGTGACATTTTTAAAAAAATTAGTAATCTCCTTTGATTTATTTTTACCATTCTTTTTGAGACTTCGAAATGGGTTATTTATATCCATGATAATTTGCACGGTCGCAATCTATGCTTTAGGTTTTATTTTTCACGGAATTTCTATCTTAGAATTTGAGATAATATTTTTTATAATTTACTGACTTTTACTCAAACAACTTCTTTGATTTTTATCCCTCAAAAATATGTCTGAAACGTTTAGATATGCTCTAGGTATAGTTTGTTTTTTCAACCGACATCTTTGATTTCGGTTTTAAAGTACACAATACTTTTGAATATGATTGAGTAATTTTTTTGTCCGTGAATTTGAGAGTTTTACATTCAGTGATGTTTTTCATTGAATTTGCTTTCATTCTTTACGCAGTTCTGGTCTGAAACGTTGAGATCTTTTTCCGCTTTTTTTTCTGTCATATTGGATCAATCGACGTCTTTGATATGGATTTTATTTTTCACAACTTTGCTTTGTGGCACTTTGATTTGAATTGTTAATCTTCAGTTATTTGACCTCATTCACCATGTTTCAATCGGTTTTCTATTCCAAAGTATTTTTTCACTTCGACTTTCAGATGACTACTTATAGTCAGTAATTATTGATTCAATCGAAATGCTTTAGCTGGTTTTTATTTCCATATGGTTTTTGCTTGAGAGTAATATAAGCTGGATATATTCAAATATATTTCTTCAATTTTAGTTTTCAGTTGTTATTTATTCTAGAAAATACAAGTTCATACAAATTGACAAATAATAAAATTGCTGAAGGCGATTATCTCCCTTTTGACAGGAAGTACTGACGGATGTCTTAATGGCTCATTGGTGTTGTTGATGCGCATTGTCAGTTGTAGCTTAGCTCACAACGGAAGCGGACGTGAAACACATTTCCGTTTTGGCGGACAGCGTATGACGGTGGAATTCTAATGTCCTAAATAGGAATATCAGATATGACACAGGATATCAGGTTCCTCTTGGAGACGTTACAAGTAAAATGTTACTTTTATTCTTACACTTTATATACTGCTTATTTTTTAAAATTTATTTTCTCTCTGTGGAAAATCTATGTATATATATATATATATATATATATATATATATATATATATATATATATATATATATATATATATATTAAGACAGGTTTCGTAAAATAATTTAGACATGTTCTGTCTACTTATTCTCGATGAGATCATTTCATATTCGCGGATAACATTTTTTTTTTTGTGCGGTTATTAAAAGGCGAGAGGACAAAATCGTGTTGGCTCATATTGTATTTATTTCGAGTACTTTCGACATAGCATAATGTTTTATATTTTATATACTAAAATCTGCCACAATAAGGTACAACACACACACACACACACACACACACACACACACACACACACACATATATATATATATATATATATATATATATATATATATATTATAACAAAGAGAAAGAATATAAAAGAGTATATAATCCGGTGTTCATATTAATTATTTTTATTTTTACAAAACAGTGCGCAGTGCAAATCAACAGAGCATAAATTTTATAAATTTACTAATTTAAAAATATGGTTTCATCGCTCCTCAGGAATTACCATCTTTCAAAAACAGAAACTAAAATCTTCAAATTCAATTACAAAATTAAATTAAAGTCCCTACCACTCTTTCATTTTCCAATGAATTCTGGAATAATTTATTTTGAAATTTACTGCGTTTTATAAGCGCTATAGAATCACAAACAAATAGCTTTACCAAATAACAAAATTCAGATCACTTAAAGACTTCCAATACCAGAAACAACTAAAATGGACAGGATATATAACTAGAAGAGTGAATGATGATAAAATTAAGACGTCGACATTTCAGACAACCATAAACGGTTAGGAAAAAAATGTGATCAATTTTTCGAAAAAACGATAACATTGTACATAAGAAATTTTTTTTCCTGAAAACCTGTTTAAATATTTTACAAATTTTAATTGTCAGAAACGCTGTTTGGTCACTAAATGCGGAATGTTTTCTGTATGGAAACGCTTATTCACTCTATTAACATAATATTAAATAAACGGTTAAAACTTACACATACGTAACATAGAAAGAATAAAGGACTAATTATTAACCGTCAGAAGGTAGAATGCATTATTGTCAGCAAAAAGAGATAGCTAACGATGAGATTTACGTATTGAAGATGTCAAATGAAACAGGCACAAAAACGTAACCGTCTCTGGTTTGTTGTGAGTAGTCGACAGAAAATGGGTATGACGATAAATTACATCCGGCAGCAAGAACTCTCATCGGGAGGGTTTGAGGAGAACGGAATCAACTCTTATTAGTTGTTATTCCTATGTCCACCATGACCCAGGGTGTAGCACTTGTTAGGGTCCCAGGTCTGGGCAAATAGTGAAACCCCAAACCTGGATCAAAAACTGAAAGTATAGTTTAAAAAAAAAGATAAAGAATTAAATTATCAGCAACAGATTTTTGTAAGACGAAAAAAAAATAAACAGAAATATATTTTTAATTACTCAAGCTCTCAAGAAAATTAAATTCGATATTAAATAACTGTTGTTGAGTAGTTTTCACAGTGGAGGCTTGTATTTCACTGAGTCGGTCCTAAAAAAGGTTCGACGTACAAAACGTTAGGAACTTGTTACAATAGTTGTAATGTTACGTAGCAATCTAGTTGTGGTGGTTGATACTTTAATGTCCGACATCGACTGACTCACCAACTCCACTGAGAATATTCAGTCACCCCCCCACACCACGAGAGCGTCAAGTGGCACAAGGCTGTTTTTAACGTGGGATCACCAAGCCCGTGGTCTCGGTCAAAAATATGACCATTGAACCCGTATAAACGGGTTCAGGGTCGGTTTACCTCGCCGAAAGCGAATCCGCCCTTCGGCGTAGCCCCTTTCGGGATCCTCCCCGCTCGAAGACAGAGAGATCAACCGGTCAGCCGGTCGTCCGACTTCAGACTGAATTCGGACCAACTCACTGAGGATATTCAGTCACCCCCACCCTACGAAGGCGTCATGTGGCACAAAGCCTTTTTAACGTGGGGTCTCCGAGCCTGTGGGGTCTCCGAGCCTGTGGGCTCGGCCAAAAATATGCCCTTTGAACCCGTATAAACTGGTTCAGGGTCGGTTTACCTCCCCGAAAGAGAATCCGCCCTTCGGTGTAGCCTCGTTCGGGTTCCTCCCCGCCCGAAGGCAGAGAATTCAACCGGTCAGCCGGTCGTCCGACTTCAGACTGGACTCGGACCAACTCACTGAGCCCCCTGGCGACTGCTACTAATATTTCTACTTATTATATATGGGAGAGTCTATTTACAATAGAATAGGTATGTTCTAGTATAACAATAACCCATAAGGACTTGATAGACTGTTAAACAAGCAAAGAAACTAACTTGACAGATAAATCCAAAAATCGTGTAGGAATAGTAAAGACAACTTCCAGTGTACTGGCAAAGAGATATGAAACTTTGGTTGAGAAGAAAGAAGAGAACGTTGAACTGTATTGTAATATGTAATGTTTAATATAGCAGCTAAAACTGCACAATTTCTTCATAGCTGAAGAAGAACACTAACATGAGAGACGTATATTAAGAATGTCATGGGTAGAACATGCGACTAATGAGAAAGCTTTAAGAAAAATAGCAACTAAAAGAAGATTATAGTTACAATTTGTGTAAGATATATATCTTTCTTTATGCGCCATGGCTGTCCACAACTTCCTATCCTTTTCTAGCTCTTAACAATCTTTTTCCTTTTATTATCCCCCAGTACAATTTCTGTCATCCATTTACTCAAGCTCGTTAGATACGTTATGCGATGTTTACCTCTTGTATTCAACATGTCTTGTGTGTACCAAATTCTTCAAGTCCTCTTTCTTCACTATGTGTCCCAGGAATTTCATCTGGCTCGGCATGGTTCTAATTATAAGTGTCCTTTTTTTGGTCTCATCCTTAAAAATTCCTTAATGCTTATATTCCCCATCCATGGTATTTTCAACATCCTTCTGTTGAACAATGTCTTCGTTGCCTCAAGTTTTATATTCATCTGTGAGAAACCCTGTCAGAAAATTGGCAAGCGTGGAGAAATTAAGCCCCACAGGATACAATGAAGGTAACAAAAAAAAAAAAAGGAAAAGAATGTAGCGAGGCTTACTTCAAGAGTTTGTCTAAATGGATTGCAGAATTAGGACAAAGATGGATGGTAAAAGGACAAACGTTTTCAAGACTAACAAAATACCAGATGCTTTGGAGAGACATGATGACTAAAACTAAGAATGGACAGATGATGAATAAGAAGAAAGTAAATTGAATTATTAATATTGTTTCAAAATTATACGGAATATACAGAGTGCGATGGGTAAATTGTCACCGTTTTATATTTTTGATTTCGCGCATGCGCCTTGTTTGTTTTTGATTTTGTTGACCGCAACGTATAGTAGGATCAGTTTGGCTTTGTCTGTGAGAAACAGAACACTGTGACGCAATTCACTCCACTAGAAATTTGGACACGGTATAATATACCGCTTGGCATTCGCACCGGAAGCTCTAATACGAGCATTTGGTTTGAGTATCAATCTGGGAAGAGTTCAGAGGATTCGGAAAGATTTGGATGAGTCTAATGGTGATTATGATGATGTTTGGAGTGATCACTAGTGATGGCGGCGTTATCCCTCCATTCATCTTTCCACGGGGCCTCGGACTCAGCATGAAGGCCTACATCATTTGCCTTGAGGAATTAGTGTAGCCCTTGGTTAAGAAGGTGGCTGCTGGAAGACCCTATGTCTGGCAACAGAACTTTTCACCATGCCACACGAGAAGGTGAAGTCAGTAATCGGTGTGAGACAATTTCTATGACCCTTACATCTGGCCACCTAACTCCCCAGACTGCACCACTAACTTGATTATTACGTGTGGGGCACAGTTGAGCGAGAGACCAACAAAACTCCTTGTAAAGCCAAAGATGAACTCAAGGCAAGAATTATGGCAGCATTCACCAACTTAAACAACCGTCCAGAAATGATGAAGGAGATTCCGAAGTCGTCTGGAGGTTGTTGAAGCCAATGGCGGTTTTATTGAATAAATTTATTCTTTAGTATTTCAAGATATTTTTGTGCAATTTTGGTAAATATATCTGTTAAAATGAGATGTCAGTGTTATTTTCATTTTTGCGTCATTTAGACAACAATTTATCCATCGCAACCTATATAATTTAAATAAATCTTGAATAATGTAAGATGGCTATTCATTTTTTAAAGATATTCAAGTTAGATGTCTCTTAGGTGTTTTATATACATTTCTTCCTTGTCTAAATAAACAAGTCACACACTATATCTTACAATCAATCTCCTGTTTATGGCAATCGACTTGTCGTACGTATTCAAATATTTTTTAAAAAGTAAAAGGTTAGTTTGTCAAAATAATTTTTTTAAATCTTCCACGACGTCTAAATATTTCTTTATCGTCTGTCTCAATTTCCTGCTATTGTTAAAGTGATTCTTTCTTTCTTTTTTTTTTTTACTTTTGTCTCTTCGTTGATACTATTTTTTAAATGTATAACGACGTAATATGTTCCTTGCTCATTTTAATATCACAATTCCCTTCTTCTCGTATATTTTTACAATGTCTTTTACCTCATTGACATTTTGCTTCATCTACGATAACGTTAAAAGGATAAAATAAAAAATATCATGAAGCAAAACATATAGGTTTCAATCTTATTTGTTCTTTATGGCGATATTGTTAGACATTTTCATGACGGTCGTCCTCGAGTATAGAATCCAGAGGTTGGCAGTGAATATTTCGGAGACAGTAGGAAAGCGTAGTGGAGGTTCGCAGTGGATACCACAACAAAGTGTAGTTCATCCTTCTCCTGCTCGCCTTTGGTCCTTCCGGTAGACGAAACAAGATGGCCGCCTTTATACACGACGAATACAGTGTTGGGCGGCTTCTGATTGGTCAACCTTCCATTGGTCGACTATAAAGGGAAATAAGTCATTCTGACTCGCTCACTAGTTATACATAATATACCCCCAAAACTGTAACAGATATTACAATCATCATTATCGAAATATCTAAACTCCCCCCCCTACCACCACGATTGATCAAGTCCTCATGGGTGTACTGTACTCACTACACTTGATCGATTGTGGTGAGACTCTTTAACCTATAGGCTTTAAATTCAGAGTCGTCCTTCTCGTAGGCCGAATGCCACTCAAGGTTATCGGATCCTGCTATTTATCCATAAATGGCGGGAAAACAAATCGATTCATATCTTTGTCAAAGCTATTTACACGTAAATGGATATAACAAACTGGGATTTGAACTCGGCTCTCCGATTCCTCAATCCGAGCCACTATCCATTATATCTATCATACCGAATTATACAAAATGGCGAAAGATGATGACGTATTTTTTTTAAATTTCTATCTTCCTTCAATATTTTGTTTTATACTTCAGAACATGGGCGATCATAGCTCTTCACAAGTCCCTATCATTCTGGCCCTTAGTTTGCCAAGGTACACCCGTCCTGTCATCATTTCGCACAGAATCGTCAGGTGGGTGGAGACGCCGCCTCCTACTATCTATCTTGCCTTCAACCCGCCTTGTGAGGGTTAAATTTTCTAAGCCCTCCGTTCTCGTTACGCCTTTAATAAAATTCGGCTGTCTCTTTCTGATTCTGAGTGTTCTTTTTGTTGCCATTTTCTTTAAGTCTTCCTCTTTGCTTATTCGCGCCGTCCTTGAAATTCTCAGTATCCTTCTGTAGAACCACATTTCTATTGACTACTTTTTTATCTTTACCTCTTGGTCATATGAAAGGATGGATATCATATAAGAATCCAGCATTCTAAGGAATTCTTTTCATTTCTTAAAAAACGTAAATGTTCTTGCAGAGGACGGAAAGTGCGAAGATGCATTACGAGGTCCAAAGATATATACCAAAAGCTAATCAGAATATTAAGAGAGAAAACGTCGTTAGAAACAAAGAAAATAGTACTGAATTGTTGCGTGGTATCTGTCCTCCTATATCGAAGTGAATGCTGGGTAATCTCCTCAAAGATGAAGATCAGACCTGAGGTAACACAAATGTGACTCTTTAGATGTTGAGGATTCATGTGAACAACGACGAGATTTCTGAGAAAATGAAAAAGAAACTTAACATCAGGAAGTGGCAGTTGAAATTTCTGGGGTACTTTTGTGATGTCAACGAACACTCGTTTGACACTTTTGTAATGTCAACGAATGCCCGTTGTCACTTTCGTAATGCTCGTTGTAGTAAAGACTTTTTAATCGTAGATAAAACTTATTGTACGCCGTTGAACAATACTGGTGTCAAACGCCTTTGAATATCACGCGCACTAATAGCTCGATGATACTCGCTCGAAAAGTACCCACCGAGTAGTAATCCGTATAGAGAAATAGTATAGTGAATAGAGTAGAGAATAGCGGTTCATTTAGTAATAGAGGATAGACTAGAAATAGCGATCGTTAGTCATCAGCGACTTCCTACATATATGCGTTTCCTCTATGGTCACGCGGTCTACTTGATTCAATAATGGGATCGCCTGTGTTTGCTCACTGGCGATCTGTGTTCAAACTCAAGTGTCGGCAGCAACACTATTTCTATATAACAGAGGAAGGCGGGCTTGGAAAATCTGATAGATTGAGGAAAACGGCGCGTAACTTACTTGATAGGTTTGAGTAAATGGATGTTAAAACAGGGTGTGGGAGAAATAGCAAAAAGACAAAATTTACTAAGAACTACAAGCGACAGGAAGATGTGGAGGGCCATGAACGCCTACGTCCTGAACTGTACTTTGTTTAATTTTCGGAATGCGCCTTTCACTAAACCGGTTCGCGTTCGGATTTCGGTATAGCATTTTCCATCCTTGTTGCTTTTTCACTTTCACAACAATTACAATTTTCTTCACGGATCTTGTCTTTAGCTTTTTTTTTCTAATCTCGTCTCTTTCTTCGCGATGTTTCATCTCTCGTTTCTGATTTTTACTCTCCACGTGAATTCAGGATATCAAGAGAAATCAATCTGGTTCCTAATTCGGTTTTTTCCAGAGAGGCCTATCCTATCTTTTATTTTCAAGGTTATGTTCAGACAAGCTCCATTTGTTTGTGCCACCAGCTCGAACCTTTATAGCCATGACGAGCATTGATACTCCCGCAATATCGAATCACACTTATTCCCTACTTATATCTTTGCTAAGAAAGGAGACTTCACTTTGAAAGATTCTTGCTAGTAACCGATAACTTATGCATGTTTCTCTTAGCCACATCGGCTTCAAGTCAAATGTCAGAAGCATATATCCTCTACAGTATATCCTCGTAGTCTTCACTTGGAGGTACGGTGGAGTAATGGATAGCGGCTCGGAGTGAGGAATCGAAGACCCGAGTTCGAATCACAGCCGAATCTTACGTGCTAATACCCTTGGGAAAGATATGAACCCTCTTCTCCATTCCCAGCTAAGAGTAAATAGCAGGACAGAACGGGTTTTGAAATGGCAACTGTTCTACCGCAGAAAGAAATGGCAACCTACTGCGGGAAAAAATCTGCCTCTTTATTCATATATCGAAAGATACATGATCGCCAAAGCATAACAACATTCACTTACGTGCTAATATCCTTGGGAAAGGTATGAATCCTCTTCTCACAGCTATGTCTAAATAGCAGGATAGACCGGGTTCTATAGCCTTGGATGACAACTAGTCTACCGCAGAAAGAAATGGCAACCTACTGCGGGAAAAAATCTGCCTCGTCAGTATGGAAAGATACATGATCGCCTAGACGTGTATCACGCATGGCACATAACTGACTGATATTCACTTACGTGCTAATATGCTTGGGAAAAAGTATGAATCCCATTCTTCTCCTCCTAGCTATGGTTAAATATCAGGACAGACCGGGTTCTTTAGCCTTGGATGGCAACTAGTCTACCTACTGCGGGGAAAAAAATCTGCCTTGTCAGTATCGAAAGATACATGATCGCCTAAGCATGTATGCCACATAACTGACTGATTCTTCCTAATTCTTTCGCTTAAGTTCATATCTCACACTTCGTTCATTAACACTCTATCTTGAGAGGCTCTTGAGCTTTGTACTGGGCGAAATTGAGTATACAATAGTAACGAAAACTTTCTCTTCCACGTGTGGCGATTATACCGCCGTACATACCCTAAAAAAACATTGGATTTTATTAGTTGAGAGTGCTTTGATTACACTTCTTAAAATACATGCAGCTTTAAGTAGTACTAATTAGGCAGGCATTTCTAGAATCTATTAGAATTAGGTGAACAATAAGTACAGAAAGACTAAGTAGCGCCAAAGTGGAGCCCTGCCTACCCGTCTTGGCAATCAACATTGAGAAGTCTTTTTTAATTAAACTCAAATTATTAAGTCATTATAATAATCCAAGCCACAAAGCAAATCAAATAATTATGATATGGAAGTTAAAACATATATATATATATATATGTGAAAAGTGAATATAAATATAAATAAATATATATATATGTATAATTATTTATATATTATATACGGTATTAGAAAGCGCTCAATAAAACAGTTGGATAGATGTGATCGTCAGACAACTGTCTGATGATCGCTTTGCGATCGTGAAACCCAGGGTCACAAACTCACATCTATCCAACTAAAATATATATATATATATATATATATATTAAATAAAAACAGACCACTTTAAGTTTCCATGTAATAAATTATTTCACCACAGCCCTTTTAAAAGGACTGCGGATCATCAGACTTTACTTCCAAACAAAAAATGAAAAGAAAATTTACACATTTTTGACGGGCCGTATTAAACATATGTAAATTAACGAAGTGAGGAAGTGAGGGGGGAGAGAGAAGACATGAGTGAGTTAGCAGATATTGACACATTTAAACGGTTAACTTAACGGAAGTTATATATTGAAATCGAAGGGGTAGAGGAGAAAAAAACCCATAGAGAGAAAAAGAGAGAAGGAAGTTAAGAGAGAAGAGAAGAGAAGATGTCACTAATTTTCATTGTAAAAAAAGCTAGAAACAGACGGTTATTTTGCTTTACTTTGAAAGTGTTATTTTGAGGTCTCTGGATTATATATCCTCCTTAGGTTTACCCATACGGATTACCTAGTTTTTCATAAACTATATATATATATATATAAATATATATATATATATATATATATATGTATATATATAATTAAATTTATACTTATTGCTTAGGTTCACTTTTCTAAAGAATGAATTTTACATTTTAATCGGATACATTTTTATTACTGCTACCGGAGAGCACATTTTCTTTGTTAATTTTTGTCGAGTATGCAGGGGGGGGTGAGTAATGGATAGCGGCTCGGATTGAGGAATCGGAGAGCCGAGTTCGAATTCCAGTCGAATCCATTACATTCACTTTCGTGATAATACCCTTAGGAAAGGTATGAATCCTCTTCTTCTCTCCTCCAGCTATGGGTAAATAGTAGGACAAACCGGGTTCTATAGCCTTGGATGGCAACTGGTCTAGGAGAAAGACAACTCTGAATTCAAAACCTGATTCCCCAGACTGGGGGTTGTACAGTAAGCTACACACTTAAAAAAAACTGGCTTGTTATAGAAACTGCAACAATATCTTGAGGCCCTATGTTCCTCAAGGAAATTAAAAGTATATATATATATATATATATATATATATATATATATATATATATATATATATATATTAGGCTCGTTGGAACAGTTGGTATGATGTTTGCTTGACAACCTGTCAGGGTTTCAATTCTCGGTAGTGGATGCGCACTGCTGATGAGTCCCAAATATAGGACTAAATGGCTGCCCAGTGCTTTCTGCATTCTGTTGAGGTTTCTTTCAGACTCAGTGAATTACTTACTATATATATATATATATATATATATATATATATATATATATATATATTTATGCAGGCTGGTAGACGAAATAAATTACTGTTTAAAATAAACGGAACGTCCATTCAAATATGAGTACCCACTAAAAATCAACCTTTCGAAATAATAAAAATATGTCGGATTAAAAGATTAAATCCATTAATTCTTTAGGAGTTGCTTTGTTCCCACTTCGGATACAAAGATCAGCAAATATGTGTGTGCATGAAAAGGAACATAGAATTATTTACATTGTTTGGCTTCATTTTTATAGTCATGTTCACGAAGTTTTGGTCGTTGTACGCTCCGGTGTTCTTCAGTTGATTGGAATTTCTAACTGAACCCTTTATTTTGTCCACAAGATCCAGTGGATAAAAGACTTGGTTGGATCCAGAGACTTGAGCAGAAGAATTGTGAGTTCAAGACCTGGCTACTGAAGTGATGAACAACAAACTTGGAGGAGTTAAAGGGATATATTTGAGACATCTGGAAGAGCCACGGTACGCGTAACTAGAACAATCTACCCCTATGAACGAAAGAACGGTTTAATTCGAAATTCCAATCACCTGAAGACGGCCGTATCGTAAAACGGCCGAAACGTCGTGAATATGGAAATGAAAGATGAGGGCAACAATTCGAACAATATAAATAATTACAATACCTCATCTCAGAAATATAGACAGGGAAAATACAACATTGCTTTATTTTTTAAGCTCTTCCTTGTCGAGCAGTAAAACCCGGCCGGAACAGACGGATGTAGCGTCTGCAAAGGGAGACGCAGGTTCGAATCCTACCGAAGTTTACTCGCGTACGAAGGGCAATAGTCGAAATAAATACTATTTAAAATAAACGTAGCGTCTAGTACAATACGGGTACCGACTAAAAAGCGACGTTTGAGCCGATAAGAATATGTCGGTTTAAAAAAAAAAAAATCTATTAATTCTTTAGAAATTGGCTTGTTTACATTTTGGATATGAAACTAAGCAGGTGATTTTTTTTTCGGGAATAACTTATGGAAGATACGAAACCATTAAAAGCCGGACTCCAATCTCGGGTGAAATAGCAGATTCTAGCCTTGGCTGTTAGCCAGTCTAAGTGAACAATAATACTGCATTTAAAACCGTAAAAGATAACGGAAAAAACTAAGATGTCATAGCAAATTCACAGGAACTAGTGGAGAACCATACACGCCTACATCCTGAAATGACATTATACACATTTCTTTACGTCTCACCGACTTAGGACATCAGTATACCGTCATCAGGAAGCAATTATGATTTGTATTATTATCAGATAAAACATTTAATCAATAATTAATCGTTAAAATAATTTCTGCCATATGCATTTTATTTTATTTGCTTTTTAACCGCCATAAGTAAAACAGCGAATATAGGAGAAAAAAAAATCAGCCAGACTCGAGCTCGTATAACTAATAAAAAAATTACTAATGGTGGGCAGCAACTATTTAATAAAATTCAAAATAAATTATATACGCGTTATAAGATATTTCTTCTAAAATATATTTAATTTCAAAAGCGTATTTTTCAATTTCTTTTGGAAAGATTGTATAGTATATTTATAAAATATCTCTTCTTGCGACCACGAAAATTATATACAGGAAAGTCCGAGATAAAGAAAAATAAGAATTTTATTTGGAAACATGAACAAGTGAGGGCAATATGAGTGTTGGTAAAGAACTGCTGTTTCATTTTGCATCGCTTTGTACTTAGGATTCGAACAAAGAACACTGATTTCGCAATCGTCATTGGAGAAAATTCACTGAGCAGATCAAATTCTGAACTCGTCTAAAATAATCCCGAACCCGAGACCAAAGCTGTCAGGAAACAAAAAAAAAAAAAAGAAAAATTAAAAAGAGAAAAATAAAAGTAAATAGAGAGTTACAAAAGAATGAACTGCAATCCAAACACACTAGGTGACTGATATTCCCACCTACGCAAGCACCAATTCCATGTGAGGTGAATTTGCTGCAGTGTCTAAGAGACTGCTACTCTAATTCGCTGCTCTTTGAACAAAATCAGGTAGTGGAGGCAGCACCAATAGTAAAGATTATTTTTCTCAGCGTAGACGTCATCCCCACCTCCTCTTAGCATCGCTGCTACCATCGTCTTTTCTTTAAAGTAGTGGTTGCAGGAGGAATCGAAAAATTTGAAAAAAAAAAAGCCAACGACAATAGCATTATGGCTATGGAACTACTTCCTAAGGTCTTACTAGAAGTGTTTCCATTATTACATATGTTTTTCAAATTGCTGATATATTTGTTATAATAAAATTCTTCCACTAATAGATTCTTTGATTTCCTCAGACTATTCTACGGTCTAAAATGAGGATTTTTCGTATATTGCTTAGAATGTTGTCATCTCCATCTTTGCTAATAGCATAGAGGTTTGACAGATACATTCTTCCGGCTACTAAGGTTATAAATTAACTGTTGAAAATATCCTGTTATTTTCATCTTTGCCAGTGTCTCATAAATTCCAGCATTTCAATTTTTTTTTGTAATTCACAAACGAATTGGTTTAACTCAAGTAGATGTTTGTTTACATGTTTTATAAAAGAATTGTTATTTTAAACTCATATATATTTTCTTTCGTCATAAGTGTTGCTACATTACTTTCAAAATTAAAAATTTAAACAATTCAAGTAGACACATATAAGAATGAATTCTATTTTTAAAGCGGAATTATTTCTTAATGGGCTGTTGGCCGAGTGGTTAGAACATTCGCTTTCTGATCATGAGACCCAGGTTCGAATCTCACCACGGTTGATTTATCAGGAAGTAGACTTTCTGATGTTATCGCTGTGCGAAACCTTTGGGAAGTGCCTGAAAACCATTAACCTATGCCTTGTGTGAAATTGTGTAGATGGAACCTAGCTGTGCTAGCATGAAGCCACAAAGTCATCGTGGCTGAGGGCTTGAGTGTGCTGAACTTGTTCAGATTGTTGATCACGCTAGATAACACGCTCTTTCCCAGAAACTGTAAATAAGGTCTGCTCAGCATAGTTGTAGTATAAACCAAAGGTGGGCTCTGTGGATGTTGAACAATGACAAATGTACCTGAACGAGCGTCTGCAATAGGGACTGGCTAGCCGCCCTAATAGACGGTTATCCTCGAAGACGAGTGTCCAGCTAAACATTATTTTAAGTGAATATAATTATTTGGGTTGAATATTCAAATTATTTTAAACAGTGAAAATAATATCCTCAGCTAAAGAAATGGTTTCTCTGATGAAATAAACTAATGAAGTTTTTGTTATGAACCGTTCACGGTAAACAGAGATAATTATTTACACATTATTCGCACTGTTATCCTCATATTTATTTATTGTCACATTCACGACATTTCGGCCGTTGTACGCTCCGGAATTCTTCAGGTGATTGTAGTAGAACTGTTCTAGACAATACGTATCGCTTATCAGTAAGCTTTTATATACTCTGTTTTTATCCGAGATCCCCACAAGGCGGTATGTGGCACAAGGCCGGCTTTTAACGTAGAGCTTGCCAGGCGCGTACGCTAGGGCAAACATTCCTCGAAGACCTGCATACATGGGATCGGGTGAATATCTACTTTTCCCTAGACGAGACCCTGGCCCTAGTCATAGCATCGTCTGAGTTCCTTTCCGCCCGAAAGCAGAGAGCCCCCCAAACTGGGCTTTGATATACTTTGATTTACTGCTTCAATTGAAATAAGTGCGGCACAAGGTCAAAGGGAAGTGGGTTAAGGCTGGTCGACACTTTCTATCCTAGACCTAGCTAATCAGATTCACGACCCATTCATTCATTACAATTTGCTCCTTCGCCATAAAATCTCATCCCTTATCATTCAATACTGCATACAACACAATAGCACAAATTTACAGAGAATGACATAAAAATTGTTTTTTTTCTAGTTTTTTATAATTACGTAATTCATCGAGTCTAGAAAAACCTCAACAGAATGCAGGAAGCACTGGACAGCCGTTTCGTCCTAAATTTGGGACTCATATATATATATATATATATATATATATATACTAGCAGCGTGGTCCGGCGTTGCCCGTGCTTGATTCAAAAATCGTACAACTCATACAGCAATCGCTATCACTTGACTTAAAATATTTTTGCCCTTCCTTGCCTTGACGTGCTGATGTTGCTACATGCCTTACTTCTTGCCTATCTCACACTGCGAATTTTTTCTAAGCTCGATACTAAACATTAAATCTGTTACGAAAAAAGAACTAAACAAAAGGAACACAAAACGATCAGCTTTAAAAAAGGACTCGTATCTGGAAAAACCGAATGAAAAAAAGAATGTTAACCACAAATACTTTTTCACATTAACCCAGTTCAGCAGAATCAGAATCAACGTTGAGTTTAAGCAAGCGAATGAGCCATGCAGATTTAAATTTTTCCCACTTGTGACGAATGCAGCTATCGATTTTTTTGCATGCTAGGATGCTAGTTAACATTCGTGTCAGTCAGTTTTTGGCTCTCACGCTGGCCAATAGAATATTCCTGCCTATTCGTGGCAGCCAGCTATAGGCCCTCACTCTTGCCAGTAGAAAATGGCCGCAAACTACATGAAAACTGCCGTAGAAGCATGAAAAAATCGATTATTTCCACTATCGATGTGAGTTGGGAAATGCAACATCGGTCTTGGTCTTCTCGCTAACTTGGAGCATGTGCATATAAATTTTGGTGCAAATCCGTCGGAAATTGCGACCGTGCATTCGTTACACACACACATCCTGCCTTTTATCTATCTATCTATCTATCTATCTATCTATCTATCTATCTATCTATCTATCTATCTATCGGTAGCTATACTCGTCTCGAAAAACCATCGAATTTTTGATTTGCCAATAATCAAATCAATCTCGAGGGAAAAAAAGTTTTTAAAAAAGAAAAAGCTAGAAACATGAAAGTCTGTCGAAAAAAATCGCACAGATACAGGTTTAAAGCCCAAAGAAAAAAAACCGACACGAGTAAACAACTCACTAAAAAGAGATCAATACAACCGTAGAGCAGACCTAGATAAACCTAGTGAGCCAGACAAACCTACCCAGGTTTCACCTAAGCGGATCGTCAGGGAAAACTTTTCCTGACGATCCGCTTAGGTGAAACCTGGATAGGTTTGTCTGGATCACTAGGTTTATCTATCTATCTATCTATCTATGGGGACACGTCTGCATAAAATGCTTGTATATTAATTTAATATTAATTCTATCCTGGGTGGTAAACTGGGTGATAAATTTGACTTAACTTTCTTTCCAACAAAGTGGCTAATCGCCGCAAACGTTTAAAAATGCAGAAATGTAAAACCAGATAAAAAAAGGATGGTCCGATTTTGCGATCCCAGCATGACTTTCCCCAAGACCACTACGACCATTTTTAAATATACCCACTCCTATTCCCAATGTTGGCGTCACTAAATTTTTCTTGATCTGATATTCATCCAAGAACACACAGGTTCACTTCGCCAGAATAGTAGTAGATAGGTTTTCCCAATTCTATTGAACAGGAGTAGAGGCTCATCTCTTATTTCCTGTTTAGGAAGAGGTTCCCAGTTCCTTTCCTGTTCTCAGGCATTAATTATGGTGCTGTCATGAAATTTTTGTGATATGTGCGGATGGTGATAACATCTCCTCATACTGAGGGTACCGGGTTGGCAGTTTTCTTGTTGCTGCTTCCCGACTGGTAGTTAGGAGCCCGAAGTCTTTCATAGGCCACACTGTTTTGGAGTCTGCACCAGTTTCCTACCCTCACATGTTAAATTGGACAACCGTCTGCTACTATTACCCTAGGCCTTTGGTTACCAAAATAACACACCATGACTATAAGCAGCCAAAGATATAGAACTAAACCAGCTCAACAAAAAACTGTTAACGCCCTCAACTTGTCTTTCTCCAACATTCGTAGTATTCGTACCAACTTGGACAATGTGGAATCGTACTTCTTCGAAAAGTCTTCAAACATCCTAGTTCTCTACGAAACTAATCTTACCTCTTCAAATCCCTTTTCTGATTTCTCGATTCCTGGCTATTTTCCTCTCCTTAGGAAGGACTCTAATGTCCACATGGGTGGTCTGGGTGTTTATGTCCGCGAAATCTCTCCCTGGCTACGGAACTATGTCTTGAATCTCCAGATCATTTTTACACGTGTCTCCGTCTCTCTCTACTTTACTCAGTCAGCTATCTCTTCTTTCTCTACTGTCCGCCTTCATCTCATAACTGTTGCGTGCTGTATAGTATTTCTGATAATATAGATAATGCCATCTCCTGACAGCCGTTTACAAATGTATATGTGTTCGGTGAATTTAATGCCCTACTATGACAGCTGGCTTAAACACTACCCGCACTGGCATTCGAACCATGAACTTTTCAGTCACTCAATCTCTCATGCAAGTGGTAGAATTCCCCACGCGTATCCCGATTAACCGTGACAGACAGGCTTCTCTTCTAGATCTCATTTTACCTCTGTCCATGAATCATGTCGTACTTTGCAGCTCTGCCCTCTTGGCAACACTGATCATGCGATAGTGTTGGTAAACATCCCTTTTCGCTTCCCCACCAGCCAATAACCTCCTAGGAACAGAATATCTTTCTGTTTACAAAGAGCAGATTGTGACTCGTTCCGTGATTTTTTTTCGTGACGTCTCTTGGAATGAAGTTTGTAATCATCTTGTTCAAAAAAGTGCGATTAAGGTCTCCTCCTAGGTGAAAGATTGATGATTTTATTCCAGGGAAATACCAAGTTAAATCGCGTTCATCTCCTTGCTTTTTACCTGCATGCTCGGCCGCTATAACCCACAGGAATCACTTCTTTACCAGAGTGATGTGTCTGATTGTAACAGACGTCTCTTTGTCTCTGTTCGTAACGAGTGCAAGAATGTCCTCTAAGAAGCGAAGTTATTATTCCCTTTTAGAATGAAACCACTCATAGCATCTCGCAAGTTGCGTTCTATTGTCAGCTCTGCAAGAGTGTGCTGAACAACAGCAAAACCTCAATCCCGCTTCTGTCAAAACCGACTCATTTAAGTACCCACACCTGATTTTCCACTAGAATATAAACTGTACTGAGTGATATACGCATAACCCCGTCACAGCTCTCGCACATTGTTTTTAAATTAGACCCCCATAAGGCAAGCGGAGGTGACGGGATTTCAGCCTTCATCCTAAATGAATGTGCTCCCGAGCTAGCTCCAGTTCTCTACAACTGTTGCCTACTTTTTGGAAGTCCTCATCTATAGTTCCTGTTTTTAAGCACTCTGGAGAAAAATTTCCTCCCACTAACTACCGCGCTGTTAATTTCCTACTTCTTTTCGGCAAAATTCTTAAACCTTCTTACCTCTCACTGACAAAAAATATGGCTTGCGTTTTGCCAGGTCTACCGAGGACATCACTGAATATGTATATCAAGCTCTTGATAATTAACGTCGAAGCTCGAGCCGTGGCTGTAGATATCTCGAAGGCTTTTGACAGGGTTTGTCACGCTGATCTTCTATGTAAGTTCCAGGGCTATCGAATTCAGAACAATAGTTTGATTTAATCCAGTCACTCCTATCAAATCGTGAAATGAAGGTCGTTTTGAACGAGATCGATTCCAGATCCTATCACACGAACGCGGGGTCCCCCAAGGCTCTATTCTGGGTCCTACGCTGTTTCTGATTTTTATCATTGATCTTCCGGATGTCAGCAGTTCCCATGTAGACATATATACAGATAACACTACCATTTACTCCTGTGTCAATATCAAATCCGTCAGATCTGATAAAGTTAACCTGATTGCTACTCTTGAAAAAGGGTCTACAGTGAGTGGTTAACTGGAGCAGTAAATGTCTTATAAATTTTAATGCTTCCAAAATGAAACTGCTCTCTTTTTATCGCCATATAGAAACTTTCATGCCCCCACTCTGTCTGATTTTAGACATCTGGAGAGCGCCTTCTTGGACTCCCACTTCCAACTGACTAGAACGACTACAGTCAATAGATGTACGTACTTAAAAAAATGTTAGTTGACTGTGTCGTGCCAAAAGTATTTTCTCGTCAGAGTCCATCTGCATATTTACAAATATATACATTCGTCCGTGCACTGTAGTCATATCTGGTCCGGTGTTGCTGCTATTCATCTTGATGTTCTTGACAAAATCCAAAGAAGGATCTGCAATGTAATCGATCCTCACCTGGTGTCTCGACTTCAGTCACTTTCTCATGGATGTGACATGGCCTCCCTCTGTCTTTTCTAAAAGTATTTTCATGGCAACTGCTCCGACAAGCTTTTTTCCGTTGTTCCCAGACTACATAAATTTAAGCGTTCTATTAGATTTGCATCTAAACACCGCCTGTTTACTGTCGAAATATTTAAATATAACCGCCAGTTCTACTCCAAGAGTTTTTTTTATTCTCGTACTTCCAGCCTGATTGCTTCCCTGAAAAATAGTCTTCCAAAATTTAAATGTACCTTCAATGGCCATCTTTTGTCTTCTTGAATCCCGTCAATCTTTAAACCTCTCCACATTCCCCACTATACCCAGTCTTTTCTCTCACTAACCCCTTTGCATACCAGTGAAATTCCCGCCTTGCTTGAGGTGAAAGGATTTTAAAAAATAATAAAGAGTAATTCTCATTTGAAAAATTCTATGTCAGATATTTATTCCAACAATTTACTGTAGTTAAAACCAATAACAGGAGTAAAAGAGAAAGTGATGCCCAGGGCAAATCATATTTTTCAGCATTTTCTATACAGACTGAGTTGTACTAGCCGAAGTTATTAAGCACTGAATCGGCCTATCAATTATTATAAGAATGCCAACTCTTTTAAACGAAATCGATTCAAATTTGCTCTGATTGCTTTAACAAATTAATCTCTAGTTCTTTGGTATCTGTTAAAGAGAACCCTATACATCGTGTAATTACCACATATCAAATCCTCATAGATCAAGGAGAACTCTCTCTTCACCCAGCTATTTTGATTCTCTGAGCTGACACTGAGTACAAAAGTATCTTTGATATTCCTTACGGAGAAATCAGTACATCGTGGGCTTACCACATATCAAATTCTCATAGATCAAGGTCAATTCTCGTTTCTGACGTGACGCCGAGTACAAAACTATTTTTGGTATCTCTTAGGAAGAACTCAATACATAGTGATCTTACCACATATCAGCTCTTTGTAGATAAAGGTCAACTCTCGTTCCTGATGTGACGCCGAGTACAAAATTATCTTTGATATTTTTAGGGTGAGCCCAATACATACTGGGGTCAACTCCTCTTTGAACAAAGTTTCCTGGCTAAGATTAAATCCGATTCATATCTCTTGTATTCCTAGGCGTAAAGCTTCTCTGTTTGTTCATTTCTCTTTAAATTTTCCCCCTTTCATTCCATCTTACGTTCGCGATAATCGCGATTAAGAGCTTTCTCAATTTCTGACGTAACTCTTCAGATTCAACTTCCAAGTCAGACATTATAAAACATTGCAACATTGCAGCATTTTTTAACTCTACTCGAAAAGTTATTTTTATATCTTTGTGTACTTTTTTATGTCGTTGTATTACACTTTCCATTAATCTGTAATAGATGACGTAACTAGATAGGCGAGATTTCAAAGAATTTAAATAAACGGTTATATCGCTTCCTTTAATCAGACAAACTTGTTGTGATAGAATTCATTATATTACACTATCATTAAATTATTATGGCATGGGGCGCGTTTTGTAGGTCCCCCTAAAGAGGATGTTGTATTATGGTGCATAGAGGATTGATTGGTGATGGACGTGTTCTTGTGGCGAATGGGTAAATTGTAATGAGTGAATGGCTCGTGAATCGGATTAGCTAGGTATAAAATAGTTAGTGTGGACCAGCCTTAACCCCCCTTTTTCGGCCTTGTGCCACAATTATGTAATTTTTACATAATAAATATCTAGAATTCCTTGGTAGATATCAACCCGAACTAACGTCAGTCATGATGAACGGCTTACTCCTCGGCGAAGCACTGAGCATTGAGAAACAATTGGTCTTTAAAACTCACATCTGACCTCAAGTGGACCTCGTACATACAGTCCATCGCTAAAGATGCATGTAAAATGGTCGGCTCACTGTACCGCGCCAGTAATTACCTGACTACACATGATATCCTCTATATTTGCAAGAGCCATAATAGGCCATGAAGGAAGTGCTAAGGTTTTATCTGAATGGGAGCGGCATAGGCACTTTCCGGCCTCGATAGAGTTCAAAGATATCCGTATACTTGTGGGTGAGGAATTAGGTTTCACACTCCAGCGTCACTCTCACAGACAGTGTGTGACAAGACATTGGCTGCTTTATCGCTACTTTCACGGAAAATACTCGGACGAACGACATTCCTTGATTCCACCAATTCTAACCTTCACGGCTAGGACCCGCCATGACATTTACATTGTAGGAATCCACCCACATTCTCTCCGTATTTCATCGGTGAGTAGTAAGTTACCCTCATACAGATTTTTCTGCGTACCAGTTCCTTGTGGAAAAGTATATTTTCCTGATCAATACAAGTTTAACCTGTTCAAGTCTAATGTAAACCGTCATCTTCCCCTCCTATCCATATAAACTACCTCATAACGTGACCCTCTACCTCGAATGACCCCCGTGCCTTGTACAGGGTGAACCTAATTAAAAAAAAATAACACTCTTTCCAACGTGCAATCACAACCTACTGTCAAAGTGACGAGGCGCATCTTATCGCATTTGTTCATATACATGCCAAATGTTCCTTTTAACGCTCCGGCTTCCGGTTCATTAACCACTACCTTAAAAAATTCTTTCCGGTATTATTAATTGGATCAAACGAGTATAGAAGTTAAAATATCTGGAAATGCTGTTAACAAAGGTTCGAAAATATGACAACGAAATTCGAAGGCGCATTTGAATAGCCAAAACTAAGTAACGTACTAAGAAACGGGACAATTTCGTTAAGAACAAAAAGAAAAAGAGCGTTAAACTACAATATAATATCAATCGTCCTATATGACAGTTTCTGATGGACAATTTCCGCACAGATGAATAGGATACTTGACACAACAGAAACAAAGAAATGAGTGCTGAAATGCTATTTAATATCAGTCCTGCTATATGGCAGTAAATGCTGCACAATTTTCTTACAGACGAATAGGAGATTTGAGGCATCAAACAAAGAGTAATATCAATCGTCTTATATGGCAGTGTATGCTGGACAATTTTTTCAAAGATGAAGAGAAGACAGAAATGCGATCCTACAGAAGGATGCTGAGAATATTATGGTCTTATAGTCAGAAGCAGGAAGACATATGTAATAAAACCACTAAGACGCAAGAGGTTGCGGAGTGTGAGAGAATATAAGATAAACATTATTAAGGAGAGAGAATAATAAAATGAAAAGAAATTAATAAAAACAGGATATAACGATTGACATTGTCTTTAAATTTTTGAAGATCGGAAAGCAAGAAGCCGGGAAAGAATTCTACAAAAGAAAGATGCGAGTTAGGTAAATGTTAGAATAGAATTTACGGTTATATGTAAAATGATGAAACCTTACCGCCAATCGAGTACTGCGCTTACATTCATAAAGTCTAGGAGTTATAAAAGAAAGTTCATCAGAACCATTACCATGAAAATTTTATAGAAAAAAGGTACAGAGAAGATCTCAAAATCAAACAAGTAGAGAATATTAAATATGTAGGAAGCATTTTAACATACGATGGAAAATGTGACAGCGAAAACTGAAGGCGTATTGGAATAACAGAGGATATGTTCTAAAAACTAAGCAAAGTATTAAGCAACGGGAAAATTTCGTTAGAACCGCTATGTAATATCAATCGTCCTATATGGCAGCGTACGATGGATAATTTCTTTAGAGATGAAGAGAAGATAGAAATGCGTTTCTACAGAAGTATGCTGAGAATACTGTGGTCGAAATGTGTAAATAACGTGGAAATCTCAAGGAAAATGGAAACAACAATCTTAGAATCAAAATCAAAAAGAGAGAGGCAATAAAGCCACCAAGACACAAGGGATTATTGAGTATGAGAGAATATGAGAAAAAAAACATTATTAAGGAGAGAGAACAATAAAATGAAGAGGAATTAATAAAAACAGAATATAACGATTGACATTGCCTTTAAATTTTTGAAGATCGGTAAGCAAGAAGCCGGGAAAGAATTCCACAAAAGAAAGATGCGAGTGAGTTAAATGTTAAATTAGAACTTACGGTTATATGTGAAATGATGAAACCTTACCGCCAATCGAGTACTGCGCTTACATTCATAAAGTCTAGGAGCTATAAAGGAAAGTTCATCAGAACCATTACCATGAAAATATTTATAGAAAAAGGCGCGGGTAAGCTATCTTAAGGTGGTGGGAAATGAAGTGAAGTTGAGATACATGGCCAGGACGAATAACATTGCAGATTCTTTTTTGGATTTTATCAAGAATTTTCAAATACATAGTAGAAGTACTAGACCAGATGTGGCAGCCATATTCAGTGTATGGCAGTAGACTTACGAATATGTCAGAGATTAATACGTCACAGTGACCTAACTTTCCAAGTAGCAATTCGAGCAATTAATCCAATGGTTCTATTTCATTTCAGTGGAAAAAGAAATGAATAGACGATTAGTATTAAATGGCTACCCCTTATAGGTAAAGAACAGTCTTTTATTTTAAATCCCTGTTAACCCATCGACTCTTCGACATTTCCAACAGGTGAATTTTTATTCAATCGAAATTCATCAACCGTTTCAAAGATATAATAGATAATATTTTATAATGTCGGAAATCGTCCTTCCTTTACTGAAATGAAGCGGCCAATAAAAGCTGATCAAGCAAATTCACCAATGTCAAAGCAGGCGGTAATGTTGTTGTTAATAAGCCATATAGCATTTTAAGCGTATACTTTGCAAGTTAATGATAAGAACGGTTGAAAGAATATCTAACGACAATTTACTAACGAGGTTGAAACAACGTTAGCTATTAATGTCTTCCATATCAAAAATCATTTCAGATCATTTGATGAATTGCTCTTATGACATTGTAAACTCATTAAGGTTCCATGAAACGGTGTTTAACAAGAAATCACATTCCTTGACAAGAGGGAAATGTGGCCTCATTATCTTGCGTCTTCTCAATGTAATTCAATAATCACGATGCCTTATTATTGCATACTGCGATTCTGCTGAAAAGATCACAAGTGCAATTTTAAAGACCAAACGAATCATGCAGAAATAATAATAATAAAAAAAATAAATATTTATCAACAAAAATGTCGTGTTAAAATAACAATCAGATAACCAACGAAAACTTCTGATAATAATAACAAACTTAGCAGCAAGAAAAAGACAACTCATGGCGTTGTACCGATCTCTTTTTCTTACACGTTAGTACTAACAAGACACCATAACATTAATTCATCTCAAGCGGAAGTTTGGTTAAGGGGACCAAAAATGAAAGGAGAATAATCTGAATAATTTTTTGACTGACACTGAAATATTTAAATTATAAAATATAAATATCAGGATGGCTAAAGAATTATTCGGACGAAAGGATGGATTTTCGCTTTAACATAAACATTTTTTGTAAATTAATAATTATAATGAATTGCACTAATTGCTGCTGCTTCAGCTAACTTCGAAAAGAGCGATCCATTTTCTACAGATGCAGCTGAATCAATTTTCTGACAGCTGAATCATCTCTGACGTTTTTTGTTTTGATTAATATTAAATTATTACGGAAATTGGAAATTTACTGAATATCTAAAACATGGAAACAATTTAACCCGAGCAACGACCATATAAGAAGGATTTATCGATAAAATTCTTTCATTAAGAACAATCAAATACTTTCGAAGGATATACCGTAAAAAGATGAAGGTGGTGGGTAGCTTAGTATTCCAACGGATGATGCATGCAAGCGGGTACACAAGCAAGCATTTCTAGAGAGTGCAGGTATATAGGGTAGCGCGGTTATAGAAATGCAGCTATGTACACCCCTGGCAACGCCGGTTAACACTGCTAGTGTATATATATATATATATATATATATATATATATATATATATATATATATATATAAATATATATATATATATATATATATATATATGTGTGTGTGTGTGTGTGTGTGTGTGTCGTGTGAGTGTGTGTGTGTGTGTGTGTGTGTGCGTGTTTGTGTGTGTGTGTGTATGCAGTCACTTGAAAAGTCACAGTAATATCTACCTGTATCTTTTGTACTAAGATCTTACCAGCATACATTGTTGGTTAGTCGCGCCCCAATCAATCTCAATGGACCAGATATCAAGAATCCATAACCAGCAGCTCTTCTCCAGCGAACCATTGACATCTGCGGGATCGCTTGCCGGCTCTAAGTCCCATCTTCAATCTCATGACCGCCGTTAATATATGCCAGTTCAATGTTGACCTACAGCTACCACACACACACACACACACACACACACACACACACACACACATACATATATATATATATATATATATATATATATATATATATATATATATATATATAATTGTTTATTTAAAATATGATACCAAGGCTACATAAGAGTTCTCATGTTTCAAAAACAAGAGCGGAAAACTTCAATATAATTATTTGAATTAAATTGAATTAAAGTACCAAGCTCTGTTCCATCTTCAAGCGAAATATTTTTTATGGAAATAAAATAATATAATATAAATTATATTGAAGTTTTCTGCTCTTGTTTTGAAACATGAGAATTTAAATAAATAATTATATTTATGCTCTACTTTTGTATCGAACACTATTTTTTAAAAATAATAAGAAAAATACTAAAGAACTTTGGATTATTTACCTAACGAGTTCTTTCCTATTTTGTATATATTTTCACACACACACACACACATATATATATATATATCCATACATAAAGTGGACAGTGAACTCAATCGTCAAATCATCGTCTAACGATTACGCATAAGCATGAAAGAGAAAAGGTGTTGATTTCAATGTCCACTTTTATATTCACATACGTTCTATCCCTGATAGTGAGTACTTTAACCCCTGAATATAGCATTCCTTAAAACTATATATATATATATATATTCTTACTCTAAAGTTTATTTTTAATGTGTACCCGTGGAATTAAAGAGGTACTTGAGCTTTTCCGTTATCATGATTTTCTTCCGTGACCAAATTTTTAACGATCTGTTTCAGTCGTAGGAGTGGATTTCCAGATAGAAAAAAGGCGATATAGTTTAATTCATGTTTGGGGGGGAGGTATTTCTCTTAAGTAGATCTACACCTACTGTTATTAATTTCACTGTTAAAGAAAATAAATAGAACGAAACAAAACAAGTACATCTACTTACGCACATGCAATCAATAAAATAATCATATTAAATTATATATGTATGTATATATATATATATATATATATATATATATATATATATATATATATATATATATATATGTGTGTGTGTGTGTTTAATTCAATTAGTTTCGATAATATCGAAAATATTCAGCAGATATCCTAACTGATCAAATCGCAACTCGCTATTATTATTAATAAGATCGTGTATCAATTAATCAAAATAATAAACTTATTAAATGTGTTTCCATTTTAATTTTATACTTTAAGCTGTCATTACGAACATGGGATCAGGCAGCAAATTTTCCTGGAAGCATTTACGGTGATTTGATTGATGAAACCAAGAAATTACAAAAGAACACTAAGACAATCTTGGCCTTGTGTCAAACTAAGCTACGTTAATAAATGAACTTTAGCAGAAAATATTGATTTTTGTTTTGATAATTAACGTCTTCGGACATTTTAATCATAATTCCTATTTCTGTTATTTGTTTTTTTTTGTCTAAGTTTATTTTTTCGCCTAGCAATTAGGCTTTAGGCCGTTATTATTTATTATTAAATGACTTGCGAAATCTCTAAGGCCCCCGAGAATTCGGTCAGTCAGGCATAACTCAAATCAAGAAAGACGTGGGCAAAACTATTAATTTCTATTCTAAATGGTTGTCTACTTGCCTCCAAAATTGTAGAGTTGTTTCTCAGAGACTGCAAAAAAGAAGTGTCCAGATCTCCAAAGAAATGGTGTTTGACATAAAGATATCTAAAGAACAGTCTTAATGAATGTCCTCTTGAGTTTTCCATCTAATGATGGACATTTTCAAGGGAGCTACTTTAATATAATTTCATCAAAGGAGCTAAGGGGCCTTTTCTTTGTTTTTACAACCAGTACGCAACGACTTGCGTTCTAACCATCCAAAATAATGATGCGAAATTTTCCCATAATATGACTTTAAATTTTTGTTGTACTTAATGGAGAGCTACACAGGGCGCGTAACAATTAACAGTATGAAAAGTGCAACTTGCGGACCGAGTTCAGATTCGAGCCTAGTCAATTGCGTTCATTTTGGAACTGAAATATATCTTATGTTATGTTATGTCTATTCGCAGTCTTTCAATTCTTCAGGCCCCCAACGCTGCATCAACGGCGGAGAATTTTCTTTTTTAATCGCTATATTTCATGAGTTATAATAGTCGTAGCGTCGTTCCTAAGTAAAGGCGAGTGTGTGTGTGTGTGTGTGTGTGTGTGTGTGTGTGTGTGTGTGTGTGTGTGTGTGTGTGTGTGTGTGTGTGAAAGAGAGACAGAGAGTGAAAGAGAGAGGAAGAGAGAGTGGGTGAGAGACGAATATAGAGGAAGAGAGAAAGAGTGAAAGATAGAGAGGAAGGAAAAAGAGAGAGAAAGAGAAAGAGAGCAAGACAGTGAGAAAGAGAGAGAGAGAGAGAGAGAGAGAGAGCGAAAGATGACGCATGTCAACTGGTTGGCGAAAAACTCATCGCCATCTACTGGGTTGTGTCACTAAGGAAAATGGGGCATCTTGCCACTTTTAATTTTCGCGGCAATCACGACTTTTGGTCTTATATCAAAACTTTAAAAACAAGGACACCCATCACCGCCAGAATTCAACGTCTATTGTTTTCTGAACATTAGTTTGCCATTCTGGGTCGGCTTTCACATTCTGTATCTCTATTGTGCCTCAATTTATAGTTTAAGTACCCAGCTAGTTTGGCAGACATTTTGAATTGAACTGATTTTAAAATAAGGCACTGGAATAAAATATTCCTCACTAACACCGCTAGATAGTCTGTCGCTATTTCCACAATATGTATTGTGATGAGTTGCATCAGTTGGTCCAAAAAGCCGTGACCTATGCAACTGGGGCCAACCATACCATGTACACAATAATGAATCAGCCTCATTCGCTTCGTATTCCATTAGTAAGTTCCACCAAGACAGTATCTCCCCAAGAACTGCTGCTTTGTGAAACTGTCTCCCAACAGGATGTTTTTCCAATCATGAAGTTGGAGACAAGAAAAAAATCAAGAAAGAAAAGACATGCAGATCAACAGGCTAATTCTCGTGAGATCGTTCCTCTGGTTAGACGTGTGTGACTATGATAATAATAACTTTTCTTTCCCTAGTCTATTTGAGAGCGCTTTAATATATTGGCGATAATATGAGGATTTTTTTGGTGATAGAAGAATGAATATCTTGTGAGAAGATATGAAGTTCAGCAGCAAGTGTAAAGAGATCAGCAACAGGTTGTGTAATTTGTTGAATAAAATTCAAAATTCTTTACGAAGGGAATGTCGAATCACATGCATACATTGATGTTGAAGGCTTTCAATACAAATGTATACATGTTTTCTTACCAGATTCGCATTCTTAGATCAAAAGGCAGAGTGTATTCTAAGAATAGAATTTGGTAAATCTCAGAACCAACCCTTTTATATATAAGTATATAAAAATAAAAAAAATTAAAATTAATGAGTATCTATATCTATATATATATATATATATATATATATATATATATATATATATATATATATATGAAGAAATATACTCTTAAGGTGTGCTATATTTATGGGATAAAGTGATCAATATCAGAGATAGAGCGTGTGTAAATATAAAAGTGAACATTGAAGTCAACGCTTACAGGTGACAAGGTTCTTTCATGTTAGGTCACGAGTGTTGTTATTTTTTTCTCAGCTATTTATATATACAGATCCGTAGTTTATTTTGGCGGTTATTTTGCCAGAAGTCGTTTATTTGGTTATTTATTTGAGTCAGATTATTTTGCTTGTTTTTATTTATTTTTAATTTTTATTTTTTTTTTTTTTTTTATTTCTTATCATATATATTTATTTATCTATTTTATTTTAATCGGTGTTTTATTAACATAGTAAAAATATATATATATATATATATATATATATATATATATATATATATATATATATATATATATATATATATTATATATATATATTAAAATGTAAATATATTATAGAATTATAAGTATATGTATATTTTTTTATTTTGGATCTATTTATTTATTTATTTTTAATATCTAGTCTTTTATTTTCACAAATGAAAATGGGCTGCACCATTATCTTGCCAGCAGCATATAAAATATAAATGAAGAAGTGTTAGATCTGATATATATATTTAACTTGTGCCTGACGAATGCTATATGCATGAAACTATATCCCCTTGAGGGTGATGAAATATTTTCCACATTACAACCCCTTTCCCCTAACTCGTTATACTATCGCTATTTCCATGGCCAGTGTTCTGACGAGCTACATTCCACCAGGACCGACCTTTGCAGCTTGGGCCCGCCATGACACATACATAAGGATGAATTATCCTCATTCCGGCCATATTCCATTAGGAAGCAATAAATTCCACTCAGACACCTTTTTTGCCAAGATGTAATGCTTTGTGGAACAAACTCCCAGCAGAATGTTTTCCCAATCAGTACCATTTAAGTCGAAGCTCAACCGTTATCTTTCCTACAAGACTTCATGAAATTCAAATCTTGCCTTTCTTACGTTCATACACCACACAGTAACGCTCTATATTGAGTGGCTCTTAGATCGCATACTGGGTGAAAATTAGTATAAAAAACACCTGAATAGCATCGAACGAAGGGGAAAAAACGTATCGTTATTAGTACTTTTATTTTTAGTATTACTACCGGAAGTCACTGTTTGCTATTTTATACCATTACATGATTTCACATGGTGGATCTTCAGTTACTGTTTCAAGCCTAAAAATATATTACCAAAATTAGGATGTCACGGCTATAAAATGTAAACCTTTACCACCGAGTTGTAAACAAGTGAGACATCACTTCCGAACAATCACTATACACCACTTACTGTACTTCCAGCAGACTGCTATCACACAACTTGTGTTTAGTGAATATATTTGGCATATGAACACATAAATTTATAAAATAATAAAGTAGTAATACAAATTCAGCATAGTATTAAGGCTACATCATATATCGCGTCACACACCTTTAAGTGTCAACACTGACTGAAGGTGACCATTCAGGCCTCATGTAGTTTTGTCGCAGTCTATCGTAGCCATATGTTCTTTGTTGACTGTTGCTTTTCTCGCATTACACGCCTGTGGAACTCTCTTCTGACTTCTTGTTTGCAATCCAAATTTGATATTCAAAAACTTAAGTGTCATTCGTTGTCTTCTGTCTTCTCGATTATTCTTTTATTTTTCTCGCACCTTAATAATGTTTTTATTCAAACTCGGTAACCTCTTATATATCAGTGGCTTTATTTCCGTGCTTGGGGTGAAATGATTGAAAAAATGATGACTAAAACTCAGCAGTCTCGTTTTCGAGTTGTTCACATTTACAAACTATCTTTTGCCCCAGTTAACAAGATTGGAGATCATTTCCGGTATCAGATATAAGTTTTAATTCACCAAACCTATTGGACTTCCAATTAAGTCAAGAGTCAATTTTTCATCAGAATGAATAACGATTTGGAAACTCATGGCATGGGGAAGATAAGAATGAAAGTAGTTTTGAGGATCGAGCCCTTAGTGAGCCCCGCATTAAGAGGAAAGTAACTAGAATAGTGGCCGTTTAATAAGTTTGGCATTACACGTTTTGTTAAGAAGGATCGGATCAAATCAAAAATTTAGTCGAGGACTCCATAACACTTCCATCTGTGAAAACGAACATTATACTGAACCCCATAAAACGCATACGAGATATCTAAAGCCACAATCTGAACTTTACGATTCTTATCTAAAGCTAAACTCTGTCAACCGCTTTCGAGATATCTAAAGCCATAATCGGAGATTTACCATTCTTATTTAAAGCTGAACCCTATCAACCGCTTTCGAGATATCGAAAGCCACAACCTAAGCTTTGTCGTTCTTATCTTAAGCTGAACTTTATCAAACGTCATCAAGATATCTAAAGCCGCAACCTGATCTTTGCCGGTCCTATCCAAAGCTTGACCGACACTTTCCGGAATACCGTTTAAACATCGGGGTGGTTGTCTTAGAGAAGAGGATACAATATTGTTTGAGTTACAGTAGTTTAAGAAAATTTATATACATTTCCACATTACAACAGGAATTTCTATGGCTAACAATCTATTTAACAAGTTCAGAATGTCCTCTTCATGTTCCATACAACGTTGAACCCTATCAGCAAAATACTTCTACAAACCATTTGACATATGTTTACATTAATTTCAGAAAGTTTATCAGAAATTATTTGTTTTAATTTAGGAATTGTTTTGGGCTTCGGACTATAAACAAGATCTTTTCAGTACATACACCTAAGTCAGATGGTGTTAGGTGAATTCCTCTACGTCGTCCTCTCTACGTCAAATTGGAACTGAGTTTTAACCATTTCCGAAACCGTAAACCGAAGTTAATATTAAGCCATCTTAATCTACTGAAATTCATTTTCGTCAAGCAAAAGTTAATGAATTAAAAATGGCGTTTTTTGTCACACCCTATTTATCTATCTATCTATCTATGTGTTCATCCACAGACAGACTGTTTCTCTGTATCACAGCTCATCAGTGTGGCTAGACATCCGACTGCGTCTAGCTAGGATCGAAACCCGGCTGAACTAGCGTCAGTCGGAGATTCTACCCCAATGCCCAATATATATATATGTGTATGTGTGTGTGTGTGTGTGTGTTTTCAGGGGATAAAATGATTTCAATTCAACCAATATAAAATTTGAGAAAAAAGAAAAAAATAATGAGGTGTTTGGTAGAAACGTAAGTTAAGTTGGTTGCTCGAATAAACTTTCAGCACCCTCACTCACATATGGATATGTGTGTGTATGTGTGTGTGTGTGAGAGAGAGAGAGAGAGAGAGAGAGAGAGAGAGAGAATGTACGCGTGTCGTGTGTATGTGTGGCTATCATACAATAAAATCTGTACAACCTCAAGAAAAAGAAGTGGAAAAATTTGGCTCATCAATTTTGAACAGCATATATTTTTTTAGAAAGACTACTACGCCATTTAAAGCCTTGCTTGTCCAAAATGTCTCGATTTTTAAAATAAATAAAACAAAAACATAAAAGCGAAGAAATAAGTCTGGAAATAAATTGCAGGACATATTAATGACGGCAGCAATATCAATCACAAACAGAAAAAATGGCGTATATGATAAACTATATTTTTATAAATATTTGATAGAAACAAATAAACTCCAAAAAACAATTTCTAACTAGTACTACTAATAGTCACAGTTGCTACTAGTTACAGTTATTTATAGTAGAATAAAAGTAAAGGTAAGTAAGAAAAATCTTTTAAAATAAGTTCGTACATTATCCTCTACTTGGTGACGTCTTACGATGTTAATTATCGGCGACTCGTAGAAACAGGATCTGAGGTCGAACCTTGTCGGAAGACAGTTCTTTCTTTCGTGTATCTTGTTATTTAATTGCTGATAAACTTAAAATCGGTGTCAAAAATTACATGACAATGATAAAAAAAGAAATGGTTAAAATAACGAATCATTACACATCATTTAAATTATATTCTATCACCATCCAAACAGACTGACATCTTCGCTCATTACAAATAAAGTCTACATAAATATTAGTAAGTTGGATTTCTAAGTTAAAAAAATTCTGATTATTCAGACTCGCTTTTTCATTGCCATTGTTTCAATCTGTAGTTGAGCTGATATTTTAAACGTTCATGATTTGGAGGATTTTGGAGAATAAAGACGAAATAACAGAGGTTTCAAAAATAGAAACGTTATAAGGGAGTTTGTAGAATAAGGACTTAATAGCGGATGTTTAGAGAAAAAGGAATCAGAAGCAGTTTGAAGGAAAAAGACCAACTAACAGAAGATTTAATTATACGAGCCTAATAACGAGTGTTTGGAGGATATTGACTACACGATAATATAGTTTATAAAGACCAAATAACACAACTTATAACATAAAGACCAAATAACACAACTTTAGAGCATAAGGACCTAATAACGTAGTTTGGGGTGTAAAGTTATAAAGGGAATTTTGAGGATAAGGGCCCAAATAGCAGAAGTTTAAACGATAAAAACCGAATAATCGAAGTCAGAAGGATCAAAGCTAAATAACAGAGATTTGGAGGAAATGGCCCTAATAACGTAAGTTTTGAAAATAAGGACCTAATAACAGGATTTTGTTGGCTGTCATAATAAGGGAGTTTGGAGGTTAAGAATCGACTAAAGTGTGTTTGGAATATAATGACATAAGGTTAGGAGCATAAGTATGTAACGAGTGCTTGGAGGTTAAGGATTTAATCAACATTTTATTCTATAGTAGTAGGTATCCGTTTATCTTGCGGGATAAAGATAGCGCCCTGTTTAGTCAAAATTCAGTCCCTTGGCGGTGAAACTGGAATGACCTCTCCAGGTCGTAGGCCTGGGCGATGATATATGTATTCCATGAGCTATTCAGACTACATAGCCACCCCGGTAGACAGTACCCTGTTTGGTCAAAATTGAGTACTTTGGCGGTGAAACTGGAGTGACCTCTCCAGGTCTTAGGCCTGGGCGATGATATATGGATTCCATGGGCTATTCTGACTACATAGCCACCCCGTTAGACAGCAGCTTATTTGGTCAAAATTCAGTCCTTTGGCGGTGAAAATGGAGTGACCTCTCTAGGTCGTAGGCCTGGGCGATGATATATGTATTCCATGGGCTATTCAGACGACATAGCCACCCGGCTAGACAGCAGCTTATTTGGTCAAAATTCAGTCCTTTGGTGGTGAAACTGGAGTGACCTCTCTAGGTCGTAGGCTCAAGCGAGGATATATGGATTCCATGGGCTATTCAGACGACATAGCCACCCCGCTAGACAGCAGCTTATTTGGTCAAAATTCAGTCCTTTGGCGGTGAAACTGGAGTGACCTCTCCAGGTCGTAGGCCTGGGCGAGTATATATGGATTCCATGGGCTATTCTGACTACATAGCCACCCCGCTAGACAGCAGATTATTTGGTCAAAATTCAGTTCTTTGGCGGTGAAACTGGAGTGACCTCTCTAGGTCGTAGGCCTGGGCGAGGATATATGGATTCCATGGGCTATTCAGACGACATAGCCACCCCGCTAGACAGCAGCTTATTTGGTCAAAATTCAGTCCTTTGGCGGTGAAACTGGAGTGACCTCTCTAGGTCGTAGGCCTCGGCGATGATATATGGATTCCATGGGCTATTCAGACGACATAGCCACCCCGCTAGACAGCAGCTTATTTGGTCAAAATTCAGTCCTTTGGCGGTGAAAAACCTCTGGAGGCCTGGGCGAGGATATGGATTCTGGGCTATTCCTTAGGTCCTTTTGAAACTAGGACCTCTCCAGGTTGTAGGCCTGGGCGATGATATATGTATTCCATGGGCTATTCAGACGACATAGCCACCCCGCTAGACAGCAGCTTATTTGGTCAAAATTCAGTCCTTTGGCGGTGAAACTGGAGTGACCTCTCCGGGTCGTAGGCCTCGGCGATGATATATGTATTCCATGGGCTATTCAGACGACATAGCCACCCCGCTAGACAGCAGATTATTTGGTCAAAATTCAGTCCTTTGGCGGTGAAACTGGAGTGACCTCTCCAGGTTGTAGGCCTGGGCGAGGATATATGGATTCCATGGGCTATTCAGACGACATAGCCACCCCGCTAGACAGCAGATTATTTGGTCAAAATTCAGTCCTTTGGCGGTGAAACTGGAGTGACCTCTCTGGGTCGTAGGCCTGGGAGGATATATGGATCCATGGGCTATTCAGACGACATAGCCACCCTGCTAGACAGGCTTATTTGGTCAAAATTCAGTCCTTTGGCGGTGAAACTAGTGACCTCTCTGGGTCGTAGGCCTCGGCGATGATATATGGATTCCATGGGCTATTCAGACGCAGACCCCGCTGAACAACAGATTATTTGGTCAAAATTCAGTCCTTTGGCGGTGAAACTGAGTGACCTCTCCAGGTTGTAGGCCTGGGCGAGGATATATGGATTCCATGGGCTATTCAGACGACATAGCCACCCCGCTAGAGAGCAGATTATTTGGTCAAAATTCAGTCCTTTGGCGGTGAAACTGGAGTGATGTGACGGTTACACACCCGGCCCAGTGTCGGATCACTCGGTTACGGCGCCAACGGTGACGTCGCTCCTCCTGGTCGCTCCTCCTGGGTCCAAGCGTGCCGCTCCAACCCCTTGGTCAGATGATCACCAGCCTCGCCCTTCCCGACCCGCCTCCAATACCTGGTCACTAAAGCAACTATACCGATCTCCGGTCTGTCTACCCACGCTGTGTTTAGATCTTAGACAGACGGGACCAGCAGGGATTTGGGCCGATACAAGTCGAGTCCGACGGGGGTGGCAAAACACAAATAAAACAAAAACTCACGACACTAAACAGAATTGCTGATGAAAAAAAGGGTAACAACCTTTTTATATCTTAATGTCCGTTACATAAAAACAAAATTGTTCTCAATTCCCGACCCGCTCTGTGGACTGGCACCAAGCTTCTATCACACAATAGAAAAATGTCGAATTACCTACTTTCTAGAATCATGTATGTATGTCGGAGTGTGGTTCAGTTCGACACTGGGGCTAATTTCTATCGATCATTCGCAGTTGATTCTTCTCTCCGACTTGAGTTGTATTTCTTCTTCTTCGTCTGCTTGGGCTGGTAGTTTTCCTGTTTCAACTTGGTGGAAGATTTCTTGTTTCAACTTAGCCGCAACTCTCTGTCGTCTGAGGTGGTCTCTTCTCACTGCCGTCCGGGGCTGAACTTTAACTTCTCATCGACTTTCGGCTTGTCTGCATCTCAATTCTTCTCAGGTTTTCAGGCAATCTTCTTCTTCGTCTACTTGGGCTGGAAGTTCTCCTGTCTTCGACTTGGGCTGGAAGGATTTCTTGTCTGAGGATTCTTCTGCCCGCAAAGGGGCGAGTGAATCGGGCCTGATGGCCGCGTTCAGGCTCTATCCCTGCCCGCGGTCCAACTCTCAACTCCAACTGCAACTCCAACTGATTTCTGTCGACTGGGGTCCTGCTTATATTGACGCCGCAACAAACTGGGGTGGGTCTGTCGGCGTCAGGGTTTTCTCGATAATTCCAAAAGCTGCATTAATTCTGTCTTCTCCATTATCGCTATTGTTTTCACCCCTACTTCCTCATAGTGCCTTTGGTGGGGAGGCGCATATCCATCTCTCTCGGTCTCTCGTATGTCAGGTGACCGCTTTAACCAATGGTTCCTGATCGGGCATTTCTTTCCCTTCTCTTCCGCAGATCACGTGACCGTCTTCGACCAATCGTTCCTGATCGAGCATTTCTTTCCCTTCTCTTCCGCAGATCACGTGACCGTCTCCGACCAATTGTTATTGATCGAACATCCTTTCTCCTCTTGTTGCGGGCGTGGTTACATCGTTCTTGTTTAAAAAAAAACAAAATCTAATTTTTCCTTTTTTTTCGCACGTACGAAAAATGACCATCTTGGCTTTCTCTCACCTGGGTTTTGTCAAACAGCCCGCCGCTAATTAGTCTTGACTTCAGAAAGGATCTTTTCGCCTTCTTGGCGATCCGTGAGCCAAAACAACTGTTTTTTTTACCTTGTTTTTGTTTTTCCTGATAGTCGAAAATCTTAATTATCTACTTTGAAAATGTCTTTCACTTTATTAACGTGGGTGTTCTAATTTTAACAGGTCAGGATCTGTATATCGTTCCACCGGTCACTCCCCTCAACCAAAAAGACACTTTTTCTCTGAAAAAAATTGTTTCATTGTTTAAAAAAATTTCTCTTTATCCAAATTGATAAGGTGTCTTTCCATGCAAAAGTAGGCTAGGTGCTTTGACCGATATTGGCTTCCATCAAGCCAAAACGTTTTGATATCATGTTCTTTTTTCCCTTTAATTCTTCTTATTATTTATAATTCTATTCTTCCAATTGTCTTTCGAAAATCGGCCAAGATACTTTCTGACCTAAATCTCTTTCTGACTGGGTCTATCTCCACTCTCTCTTTCTTTTTTTTTTATTTCAATTATTCTTCCAATTGCATCAAAAAACAACATGCTTAAGATTCTTTCTGACTCTTCTTCTTTCTTTTTTTCATCCAACTTTCTTTCTTCTTCTTCCTTAAGATCGTCTAGTACAATCTTAGTGAATTATTTTCAACTCAGTTATTTTCCGTTAAAAAAAAAAAATCAACAACCTGTTTAATAAACCGAGTAAAAAAAATTAAATCATATTTCTATGAATATTTCTAATAATGCAAGGTGCCACAATCCTCCCTTAACCGATTTGTCATTTACCCGTAAATGACACCTAAACCCAATTACATCATTTAACATGCACCATGCATTTGTCTCATGCAATTCTATTCTACTTTCTAACATGCAAGGGTAATGTTCTTTCCATTTTCTTTTTGTTCTACATGCAATGAAATGTTCTTTTCATTTTCTTTTGTTCTACATGCAATGAAATGTTCTTTTCATTTTCTTTTGTTCTACATGCAATGAAATGTTCTTTTTCATTTTCTTCTGTTCTACATGCAATGAAATGTTCTTTTCATTTTCTTTTGTTCTACATGCAATGAAATGTTCTTTTCATTTTCTTTTGTTCTACATGCAATGAAATGTTCTTTTCATTTTCTTTTTGTTCTACATGCAATGAAATGTTCTTTTCATTTTCTTCTGTTCTACATGCAATGAAATGTTCTTTTCATTTTCTTTTGTTTTGCAAAGGTAATGTTCGTGTGTTTTTCAGATTTTCTAGGGTCTGTTCTTCTTGGTCAATGAAATGGGAGGTTTTCCTGCCGCATTTTCACGCCAGCCTTTTGTTTTCAGCAATGCCAGTCCTGTCTGAGTAAGGAACACTGTCGGCATCTCCCTCTCGAGTTGTTTGCTTTGTGTAATTTCTCTTGCTTAATCTTCCATATTATTACACCCCGATGGCTATAACGTGAATGTTTGACCAACTTATCGCGATCTGCTCATCGTCTTCCCAAGCTACACCTTTCTCCCAACGTTAACTTATCCCTTAAGTGATCCATATCGATCTTTTCTATTGGCTTCATTAATACTGGCATCTTATTTAAGGTGACATTAGAGAATCTTTCACTATCGGCTCCCATAATTCTGTACAATTGACTAAGCCTCTCCAATCATCTTTCAGTGAATCTTTTCTTCATACCTTTCTTCCATCTGTCTAGGGGGGCAAGGGAGATGGACACCCAACCTCGAACATCCATCTCCAGGGATAACGGTGGCCTTTTAATGTTGTGGACTCTCCCCAGACTACCCTAGACAGGCTGATATGTTTCTGTGTGGCTACTGTCTTAACCCCGTCTTCCTGATATTATGGTAATGCCGAGTTTGATGGCTTATAATTAGGAATGTACCCTTCAAACAATTCTAGTACCAACGGTTATCAGTTTTATAGATCTGCTCATCGTCAAGTCCCCAGGGTATCATCTCACACCTTCGTCTAGCAACATGAATTTCGTTCTCAACGAATTTAATGCTATGTAGTCTGCTTCCCTTGTACCTTGCTATCATTCCCAAATCGATCTCTTTGGGGTAGGGAATTGGCTTAACCATTATATCTCGAATATCTTATTTAACGGGACAGACATTACCAATAAATTTTCTCCAAGGTCACACATCGGCATTATAGTCCCCATAATTCTGTAGCCTTAAATGGCTAAGCCTGTATGCCAAGTAGTGCTACCAATCACCCGGGTTTCTCTATGAGTGAATGTCTTTTGCTTCATACGTGTTTCTTCCATCTGTTTAATAGGGGGTAATCGGAGCTGGAAATATTTTTGCATGAATCCGCCGTAATTCAACCATCACAGTCCATGGGTACCTCTTGTCTCGTCACCAGGGATAACCAATTGATTCTGGCTCTATTTTTGGATTCTAATGTCCATTTAATATTGGACTCTCCCCACCTAGCGTCCCTGGTTTACTTCCCTTGTCCCAGTCCCAGTGTTCCTTCTTATGAATTTAACGTCATCTTCAGTTCTGAAACACTGATGCCTTTCCCACAATGGTACGGATCTCCGTTCCCGAGTCTGTTAGTAACTCTATTCTTGGCAGGTAGTTTTGCATGTCTTTCCATTGAGCCTCTATCCTAGTCTTCTGATTCTAGGGAGTGCAATAAACTAATATGCCCTTTTCTTGGGATAATCTTGTTTTTTCAATCGGGCTGCAAGCTGCGAGGTTTCCTAACTTATCAAGACCCAGGGTTCAAATCATCGAATCTGACCAACCTAGACCTGGTTATTCTTCAGCTTTTAGCAAAATGGTGTTTCGGCTGCGTTTCTCCCCGAATTTAATGCGTGGCTATCAGTCATCGTCATCACCAACCTTTACCATCTATCATTCCTGAAAGGTAACAAATTCTCTTGTTGTTATTCTTCACAATCACTTAGTCTCGCTCGACTCATCACTCAATCATTTCATAACTTTTTTCTTAGTTCGGCTCTTCCTCCCTAATTAACCTCTAGCAGACAGAATGGTCTGGTCAGGTGTGCGTGGCGCCCACCCCTAAAGGTCGTACTTCATGACACCACTGGTGGCCAATCAACAATGCCAATGATCTTCTTCCGTCCCTTGTGAGGTGCAGCCCGCGACTCCATCCCTCCACTCACATCTACCATAGTCAGCCAATAGGATTTTGGATGAGCCAGTGTCGTTATCTGTCGACACTAAATGCTTCTATTCTGCACAGCCCTTTTGTTCTACTGAGATTTGGGGTTCTTCTCCCTCCTGATCTCATCTTCTGAGGTGATTCCTGTTCAACCTCTAACCTTCTTTCTGTGTTTAACTCCCGTCCAGGAGGTTTTTGTCCTCTTCTTCATCCCCTGATTCTTCTTTCTGTTTAGAGTCTTCGCCTTGAATGTCTTCAATACATCTCGACTCTGTGTCTAAACTTCTCCTGTTCTTTATCCTTTCCTTAAGCTGGGAAAGGGGTATTTGATCCTCCTCCTCCCACTCGCTGGACCCTTCGTCCTGTTCAGGGTGCCTCTTTTAGAGCCTTCGACTGCTTGATTGGACCTCTTCGTCTTTTCTTCCTTTTCTTCGGACATGGGGTGTGATGGCGATCTCACGGGGCCTTCTCTGCACTGATTCAGTCGACGACTGAACATCGCTAATCCCCGCTGAGGGTTCCAACTCTGTCACTCGGACTGCTTCGTTTATCTGGTCAAGTCGACCTATCTCCTCATCTTCTTCGGAGTCTTCCTCCGTCTCCATTCCTTCCGGTTCAACCAGAGTTACCTTCCTTTTCCTTGTCTTCTTAGGCCTCGGCTCGCTCATTTCCAGGTTAGCTATTTCAGCCTTCTTCAGATCGTTGGCATGAACCCTCCTCGCTCGTCCTGCCACTTGATCCCATATTACATATGATACTGGGCCTGTCTGCTCTACTATATCCGGTAGTACGGTTCCCATCTCTGGTCCAGTTTTCCCTTCTCTCTGGTGGATTTTATAGTAGACAGGGTCTCCAACCTTCAATTCTACCACCTTTCTTTCAGCATTCACCCTCTCATTTCTTTTCTTCTGGGCCCTCTTTATTCTTCTTCTGGCCTGTACGAATATCTTATGTTGCTGTTCCAGCAATAGTTGATGATGATCTTCTCCCATATACCTTCTTCGGGGCTTCAATGGGTTATCTACAGGCAGGACCACGTCTCTGCCAAACAACAAAAATAAGGAGAAAATCTGGAGGTTTCGTTTATCGTAAACCTCACGGCCGCCAGAGCCTGCGTCAAATACAAGTCCCAATTTCCAATGTTTTCTCTGACCAACTTGGCCAATACATCTCCCAAGGTTCTATGAAACCTTTCCACTTTAGCATTTCCCTGGGGTGATATGGGGATGTTTTTATGTGCTCTACATTCAAACCTGTCAAAACTTCTCTCATGATGCTGTTCACATTCTCCGTGCCATTATCTGTTACCAATTGCACAGGGGCACCATACCTGGGAAGATTTCGCTTATTATCAACCCGGCCACAGTTCTGGCCTTCTTGTCTGGTACTGCAAATGCTTCAGGCCAATTTGTTAGCCAATCGACAAAACTCACTATATAGTTGTTTCCTTGTGCAGTTTCCCCATATGGTCCTGATACATCCATACTCACTTTCTCGAAGGGGAAGTTTGGTACGTCTGTTTCCTCCAAGGGTGCCATTTCCTGCCTTCTGCTCTGCGACTGGCACACTACACAACTTCGAACATAGTTAGTGACTTCTCCCGTACAGTTTGGGCCAATAGTACTTTCTTCCTATGAGATCACATGTCCTATCAATTCCCATGTGACCCAACCTTTCGTGGCACTGTTCCAATATCTCTGGTCTTAAACTTTTGGGCACATACAACTTGGGTTTGACTTCTTCATCCCTTCCTGAGAGATAATACAGCCTTTCCTCTATTATGGCATACTTGGTGGTCTCTCCTGCCTTTACCTTCTCTCTCAGAGCAGCTATTTCACTGTCTGCTTGCTCCTTCTCAATTCCTTCTGTCCAGTAGGGATCGGTTATTATCTGGGCGTCCCCTTCTTCGTCCGATTCTAATATAGGGCGATCTTTTTTAGCTTATTAGAGTTAATTACTCCTATTCTATAGGCTTTATCATCTACTCCCTGTTCTACCTTTACAGATCTTTCTTCCAGTTGTTTCGGTATTCTTGAGAGTAAATCTGCGCACGTGTTTTCCTTTCCTGCCAAATACTCTATCTTACAGTGGTAGCCACTTAACTTAAGTGCCCACTGTTGAATTTTCTTATTATTTGTCCACTCTGCCTGCAATAGGTACTGCAGAGGCTTGTGGTCTGTCTTTATAGTGAAGACCGCACCATTTAAATAGTAGTCCAGTTTTTGGAGAGCATACATGATAGCATATGCTTCCCTCTCTATTACTGGCCACCTCTGTTGTGTCTCTGAGAGCTTATGGGAGAGGAAGTATATCGGTACTTCCTCTGGTATGCCTGGCACTGGTCCTTCCTTATCAGGACACGGCTGGGTAAGTACTGCTCCTACACACTGCTCACTGGCATCCGTGTATAATATCATGGGCTTGCTGAGGTCTGGGTACGTCAGCAGTGGGACGGTTGTCAACTGTTCCTTTAGCGAATCAAATGCTCGTTGACAGTCCTCTGTCCACTTGAACCTAGCGTATTTCTTCGTCAGGGCCACTAGCGGTATTGCAATTCTTGAAAATGCCGGGACGAAGCGCCGGTAGTAGCCTATAGCTCCTATAAAACCTCTTACCTGCCTCACTGTCTTAGGCTCTGGCATTTCCCTTATGACCTTTACCTTATCCATGTCGGGTTTAACACCGTCTCCGTTTATGACGAAGCCTAAATACCTAGTTTCTTCCCTCAGAAACTGACACTTTGACAATTTCAATTTTAATCCGTGTTTCCTCAACCTTCCCAACACCTGTCTTAAATGAAAAAGTGTTGTTCCACTGTCTCCGAAAATATCAAGATATCGTCTAAATACGCCATGGCAAAGCTCTCGTATCCTCCTAACACTATTGACATTAGCTGTTGGAAGACTCCGGGGCATTAGCTAAACCGAATGGCATCACTCTGAACTGAAACAGTCCCAGGTGACACGCGAATGCGGCCTTCTCCTTGTCAGCCTCATCCAGGGCTACCTGCCAATACCCGGACCTCAAGTCCAACGTAGAGAAGTACTTTGCCTTCCCTAATAATGCCAAAATGTCGTCTATCAATGGCAATGGCACCGCCAACGGCTTCGATATAGAATTCAGCTTTCTAAAATCTACACAGAAACGGTGGCCGCCATCTTTCTTACCTACTATTACTATTGGGAAGCTCAAGGAGAGATCGGTCTTTCGATCATCCCAGCTTCCAACATTTCCTCTACTGCCTCTTCTACAAGGGTCTTTTATGTATAGGTGTTCGGTAGGGTTTTAATTTCACAGGGGTGGTCTCCGGTGTCGATTTTCATTTCGACTGTGTGGGTCTGACCTAGTTCCTTATCTGACTGGGCTACCACATCTCGATTGTTCCTTAACAGACCCCCCACTCTGGTTCTAAATTGATCCGGTGCTAATATATCCTCATCTAAGATTCCTTTTGTTTGCTCTACTAGCTTCCTTCGTTCCTCCTCGAATCTCACCCGATTCAGAGTTCGTAGGGGAAGTGCTCTCCCTATCTTCTCCCCTCTCCTAACCTTTTTATAGTCTTTTGGGCCTGGTTCACCATCATTATGGGCACTAACTCGGCTGCCTCCACTACCGTTTCGCACAGGGTTACCTCGCCATCTTCTAGGCCTTTCCTTCTACAGGGACCAACTGCAGAGGTCCTCTCCGTACCTTTTTTTCTGACATTAGCCTACCCTTTCCCGACACTGCGGTCCTAGGAGGTAACTTTACATCTTCCTCCACCACTATGGTTATCTCTTCCTCTGGTGGGCATCCCAATGGCGTTTCTCTCGCCGTTCACCACCAACACAGTAGGATTAAACTCGATCTGGGCCCTTCTGGCTCCGGAGCCAATCTTCTCCCAAGATTGCCTCTGTACACAGGTCGGGGGTTACGTAAAAATTTTGGGTGCTTTTCACCTCCCAATCCTCACCGGGAGCCTCACCATCCCTTTTATCTCCAGGGGGGCCCCATCTGCTTGCGTGATCTCTATGTCCGCTTCCCGTAACCTTCTCTTCCGTTTCACCCGCCTGTATGTCTCCTCTCTCATCAATGACACAGATGCTCCTGTGTCCACCAAAGCCCCCTCATCTCTCTACCACCTATCTCTGCTCTACAGGATAGTTCTCTCTCTTGCGTTAGCGAAGAGAACACCTGAGCTTTCTTCTTCCTGGGTCCCCACCTTTGGGTTAACCCAGCCATAGGCGCCAGTAGTAATAAATCACCTTCATTTTTTTATGAGGTGGAGTTCTGCGCCCCTGCACCTGGGCGACCCCGGCCGGACCTCTCCCGGTCTCCCATGGCCGTTTCTAAGAATACAGTTTCTTTTTCAGGTGTCCTGGCCTCCTGCAAAACCAGCACCTTCTTGCTGGACAGCTTGCCGCAAAGTGGCCCGCCCGACCACATGTCCAACATTTTGCTCTTTCCCTTTTTAACTGGGTTGGCCTTGTGTCTATCCTCGGGGGAACCCGTCCTCTATTCAAGCGGTTCGCCCACCCACTGGTCCAAGCTTTTATTTCTCTCCTTTTTAACTGGGCCACCCTCCCTCTTAATTCTGGGGTGGCCCGCTGGCTTTTCCCTGGGCCGGTCTCTTGGGTTCAGCCTTCTTTGTTAATATCGGTGGGGCACCCTTCCTCAGCCCGCACCACTTGGCCAGGTGTCCTTTCTTACCACACCTGGTGCATCTGTCCTGATTGAAGTCTGGGGGCAACCCCCACTTCGTCGGACATTCCGCCACCCTGTGGTCCTCGTACCCACAGGTCCAGCAGACCAGCCCGTATCGACCCGGCGTGGGCTTATAAAAGCCATGCCTGGTCGACCATGCCCTTCTATTGGGGTCCTCCTCCCATAATTCTGCCCGATCCACCTCTTCCTTAACCCTCTGATTCCACGGGGGTTCTTCCGCCTACCCCCCTTCTTCCAGCCTCCTGACTTGGTATCTGCTTCTTCCCACACCTCTTCACTTTATCCCACACCCCCTGGCTCTCCCTGGCCAGCTCTATCGCTGCCGACAGTCTGAGCGGTCCTTCTTTCAATACGTCGTGACGAACACGCTCGTCGCTCAGCGCCTCTACATACAGGTCCGCCAGTTGAGCCTGCATAACCGCATTATCCCTGACCACTTCGGGGAATGCCAATGACAATAGCTTCCCTGCTCGGGCCCCTAATTCTCCCGGGGTTTCATCCCGCAGCTGTGTTAGTTTTAAAAGGGCCCTCATGGCCTCTATGGCCGTACCTTCGTCGGCGAATTCTTTGGTCAGTAGTTTTTTATTTCTTCCCAAGCCAAGGGGTTGGTTCTCCCTCACGAACTCAGACGCTTTTCCCTTTGTGGCATCGTATGCCAAATACAGGGTTTCTTGGTCCGAGAGCTCGTAGATGGTTCGGCTCTTCTCGAGGATTGCCAGCCAGTTTTTAAACTCCTTCCCGCTGCCATCAAATACTGGGACCCTCGGTCCACCCAACAGCTTCCTTAGATCCACTGACAACCCCCGCCCTACTTCTTCTTCACCCCCCACTGCTCTATCCGAATCATAATCTGACATGTCTACAGAGAAAGACAGTCTATACAGCAACAATCGAGGTTGGGAAACAAAACAAGGTGTCCTACCTTACAGACGATTCTGTTCTTTCTTTTCATTTGGTCCCGGGTCGTTCTGAGTTCTGTCTGAATTTTCAGCAACGGCGGTCGATCGTGGTCTTCTCAGGGCTGAAATCCCTCGGTCACCACGGCACCATATGTGACGTGGTTGTCTCAGGGTTGATCCGTTGGTCACGGCACCACTTGTGACGGTTACACACCTGGCCCAGGGTCGGATCCTTTGGTTGCGGCGCCAACGGTGACGTCGCTCCTCCTGGTCGCTCCTCCTGGGTCCAAGCGTGCCGCTCCAACCCCTTGGTCAGATGATCACCAGCCTCGCCTTTCCCGACTCGCTTCCAATACCTGGTCACTAAAGCAACTGTACCGATCTCCGGTCTGTCTACCCACGCTGTGTTTAGATCTTAGACAGACGGGACCAGCAGGGATTGGGGCCGATACAAGTTGAGTCCGACGGGGTGGCAAAACACAAATAAAAGAGAAAATAAACTCACGAGACAAAAAGATTGCTGATGAAAAAAAATGGGTAACAACCCTTTATATCTTAATGTCCGCTACATAAAAACAAAATTGTTCTCATTTCCCAACCCGCTCTGTGGACTATGGCACCAAGCTTCTATCACACAACCTAAAGATTTCGAATTGCCTACTCTTTAGAATTGTGTATGTCGGAGTGTGGTTTGGTTCGACACTGGGGCTAATTTCTATCGATCATTCGCAGTTGATTCTTCTCTTCGACTTGAGTTGTATTTCTTCTTCTTCGTCGACTTAGGCTGGAAGTTCTCTTGTCTTCGACTTGGGCTGGAAGGATCTCTTGCCGCAACTCAGCCGCAACTCTCTGTCGTCCGAGGTGATCTCTTCTCGCTGCCGTCCGGGGCTGAACTGCCTTTTGTCGATTGGGGCCCTGCTTTTTATTGACGCCGCAGCAAACTGGGGTGGGTCTGTCGGCGTCAGGGTTTTCTCGATAATTCCAAAAGTCGCATTATTTTGATTTCTCATTATCGCTATTGTTTTCACCCCTACTTCCTCACAGTGCCTTTGGTGGGGGAGGTGCACACCCATCTCTCTTAGTCTCTCGTATGTCAGGTGACCGTTTTTCGACCAATGGTTCCTGATCGGGCATTTCTTTCTCTTCTTTTCTGCAGATCACGTGACCGTTTCCGACCAATTGTTATTGATCGAGCATCCTTTCTCCTCCTTTCGGGCGTGGTTACATCGTTCTTGTTTTTAAAAAAACAAAATCTAAGTTGGCCTTTTTTCGCACGTACGAAAAATGATAATCTTGGCTTTTTCTCACCTGGGTTTTGTCAACACAGCCTGCCGCTAATTAGTCTTGACTTCAGGGAAAGAATATTGTCGCCATCTGTGATCTGAGACAATCGTTTTTTTCACCTCTTGTTTTTGTCAGACCCGGCAGTCAGAAAATCTTAATTTATCTGAATTGAAAACATCTTTCACTCGTCAATGTGGGGTTCTAATTTTAACAGGTCAGAATCTGTATACCGTTCCACCGGTCACTCCCCTCAACCCAAAAGACACTTTTTCTCTGAAAAAAAAAATTTCGTTTCTATTGTTCTAAAAAGAATTTCCCTTTCTCCAATTTGATAAGGTGTCTTTCTACGCAAAAGTAGGCTAGATGCTTTGACCGATTTTCTTATCAATTGCCAAAACACTGTCATCAAGCCTGGTTCTTTTTCTCCCTCTTAATGATTTTTCATTTCAAATAACAATTTCCCATTGTCCTTTAAAATTCGGCCACACGCAGGCCAAGATATCTTTCTGACACTTATCTTCGCTTATGACTGGGTCATGCATCATCCAACTCTCTCTCTTTCTTTTTTTTATTTCTAATTCTATTCTTCCAATTGTCTTTAAAAAATTCGGTCAACATGCTGGCTAAGATATCTTTCTGACTCCTACCTCCACCATTGACTGGGTCATGCATCATCCAACTCTCTTTCTTTCTTTTTTCTTCTTCCCTTAGGATCGTCCAAGTACAATCTTAGTGAATTATTTTCAACTCAATTATTTTCCGTTAAAAAAAAAAAAAAATTAACAACCTGTTTAATAAACCGAGAAAAAAAAATTAAATCATATTTCTATGAATATTTCTAATAATGCAAGGTGCCACAGTAAAATACTGTAATGAAAAACAAAACGTGCACACGAAACGTATTGTATTGATTATATAAATATATCAATAATGACATATCAGTCATTTACCTATCAATATCCCTCAAATGTTCAAACTGTTTGATTTCGTTATTCACACACTTAGTTGAGGGTTGAAACTCATGCACGCTCTGGCACAGAGGTCTATCAGCATCAATTTCCTGGCAAACCTTCCGTATTAACTGAATCATGGCATCAACAGAATGGAGCTTGTGCGCGAAAAACCTGTCCTTTACATAGACCCCCAAAAAGTCCATAGAGGTGAGATCCGGCGAATGACGTGGCCAGTCAACGACTCGTAGATGTCCAATCAACCTCTTATAATAAAAATTATGAAAATAAAAATATTAAAAATGATTTCAAGAAATTAATCGAATTAGTATTAAAAGTATCCTAGAACAACTATTATAATATTGGTGAATTACAAAATTTACAGAAGGTAGCGACGGAGAGTGTGAAGAAAGGACTAAGCATAAACTACAAGAAAACAGAATACATGGTCATCAGCAAAGAGATAAGCCCGAGATACGATTTGCAGGTCGAGAAGACTAGAATCAAGCAGACGCGGCAGTTTAGATATCTGGGAAGTGTTCCGACGGTAAATACGACACTGAGATCCGTAGACGTATTGGGATAGCCAAGGACGCATTCCAAAATCTGGGCAGAGTTTTACGAGACAGGAAGATTTCTTTGGTAACGAAGAAAAGAATACTGAGTTATTATATGATATCTGTCCTTCTTCACGGCAGCGAATATTGAACGATTTCCTCAAAGGTGAAGAAGAGACTCGAGGCGACGGAGATGTTGTTCTACAGAAGCATGCTAAGGATATCATGGACCGAACATGTGAGCCACAATGAGGTCTTAGAGAGGTTACAAACAAGCAGAAGGCTTATACTTAATATCAGGAAGAGACAGCTGAAGTTTCTAGGACACATAATAAGGAAGGAGGGCTTGGAGAATCTGATACACTCGAGTCGAATAGAGAGAAAGGAAGACAGAGGAAAACAACGCCTGACATCCCTAGCGGCTTTAAGCAAGTGGATGACTGAATGTGGTTTGGGGGAAGTCGCTGAGGGAAGTAACTTTTGAGAGCTGTAAGGGATAGAGGGAGGTGGAGAGCCATGATCGAGCAAGTCCTTAAAGGACACGGCACATAGAAAGAAAGAATATTGCTATAAGACTTACTGTATATCATTGACTATAGAGAGGCTAACTACATTCTGTAGCCTCGTCTAGGATCCTTTCTACCCGTAGGCAGAGAGTTCGACCAGCACAGCTGGAGATGAATCTCCAACTAATTGCCGAAGCAAGGATATTTACCTTACCCCCCGCGTGGCAGGATGTGGCACAAGGCCGTTTTTAATGCGTCAAAACCGAGCCCGTATACTCGGGCAAAAACTCCCCGTTGATCCCGTATACACGGGGTCGGGTAGCTGTCTATCACCCCAGACGAGACTCTGTCCTTCGGTATAGCCTCGTCTGTGTTCCTCTCTGCCCGAAGGCAGTGAGTTCAACCAGCATAGCTGCAGCCTAATCTCCAACTAATTGCCGAAGCAAGGATATTTACCTTACCCCCCCCCCCCCGCGGGGGTGGGGAGGTAAGGTAAACAACATGCATGGCAGGATATGGAACCAGGTCGTTTTTAATGCGGGGTCAAAACCGAGCCCGTTGGCTCAATCAAAAATTCCCCGTAGACCACGTAAAAACGGGGTTGGGTAGCTGTCTACCTCCTCAAACGAGACTCTGGCTTTCGGCATAGCCTCGTCTGGGTCCCTTTCTGCCCGAAGGCTGAGAGTTCGAACAACTCAGCTGGAGATGAATCTCCAACTAATTGCGGAAGCAGAAATATTTACCAACCGCCCCACGAGGTCAGATGTGACACAAGGCCAAATTTAACGTCGGTTATCCGTGCCCGTTGGCTTATGAAAAATTCTCCGTAAACGCCGTGTATACCGATGTTGTATAGCTCCCTACCAACCCTGATAAGAGACTGCTCCTCGGCACAGGCTCGTCTGGGCTCCTCTCCGCCCGAAGGCAGAGAGTTCGACAAGCACAGCCGGAGACGAATCTCCAATTGCCGAAGCAAGCTTCCAAGTATATCTTGTGCTCATTTATATATATATATATATATATATATATATATATATATATATACTGATAGTCCACATAGCCGATAGGGAATGTGGGACATTCCATTATAACATTAATATACTTATTCAGTAAACTTATTAAAAATTGTTACGAATTAGTGCTTTACAATCACTGGATGCCAATATAATCGACCATTTATGGTGTATTTATGGTGTATTCATCGTCGCTTCCGCTGGGCAGGTCACGTCCTCAGAATGCGCCACACTCGACTCCCGCGTATCATCCTGTTTGGTGAGCTCGCCAGCGGCAAGAGGCTACTCGGAGACCTGAAACGACGCTTCGAGGAAACGTTGAAGACATCCCTGACATAGGCCATCATCGACCCTGCAAGCTGGGAAACTATTTGGGGGGACCGAGACATTCGAGTCCAACCGTCCACATGAAAAGGATCTGCGACACGCTGTCAGGAGGGCCCGACTCGCGTCCACCACCCACTGTCCTCTGTGACTCCTGCTCACGACTCTTCTGGGGTATGTTGGGCCGTCACAACCACCACCAGCACCAGGTGGGGAGGAGGAGATACCAAGTGTGGGAGGAGAAAAGGAATAGGATGAGAAGGTGACGATCCCGATGTTCAGGTGTGAGCGGGTGCCTACGACGCATTTTGTAGCAGTAAATGAGGAGCCGCTTCCTTTCACCATCATCTCTGAAAGAGATGACGTCTTCACTTGAAAAATGGTTCAAAATTTTCCCTTAACAACCGTTCAGAACTTGTACAAATCAATTCCTTGATGTACAGGGTGCGTAATGTATTTCAAAACATGTGATTGTGCGCCTGTTGTTATCTGATAATCAATGTGCTTTTATCTTTTCAGAACATCATTGGCGGACTATCAACTAACGCATGAGCTGAGACGACATGCTGTAATTGTTGCGATACACGCAAAGCAGAGCGACGTTCAGACTGCAGGTTTGTGCCGAGAGAAAAGGATTTACCACATACAAAGGTTCTACTACAATAACTTCTTCCCACAAAGTCCAACTAACAATGTTACATACATTTTGCACAAAAACATTTGCTTGTAGATTGCACAGGACGGTCTCCATGACGTTAACTTGTAACACTGCAAATACCCTTCGTTGTAACGTTACATTAAAAGAAAACTAAGAGATCCTCGGTGTAATGGTTAGCAAGCTTGTCTCGCTAAAACAGTTACGACTGAACAGTGAGTTAGACCCTCACTGGGTACTCCATATGTTCGGCATTGAGCCACATCTAACCAACGCTTAGAAAATCAATATGCCAGGGGTACCTCCGTGTGGTGTAATAGGTAGCAAGCTTGTCTCGCTAAAACAGTTACGACTGAATGGGGAGTTCGATCCTCACTGGGTACCCCATATTTTCGGCCCTAGAAAATATCCATTAACAGAAAGTATTGGAATATAGGCACATTCATCATCTAAATACTGACTCTCATTCTCAATGTGAAAAATGCAATAGATTTAAAAAGTAACTCATTTTTTTGTAAACGACCGGCTTCAAATTTGAAATTTTTAAATTCATATATATTAACCAATCAGTGACGTCATATGAGACGCGCGGTATTCTTTGAAATTTCAAACAATTAAGATTTTTTTTTAGCTGCGAAACTCTGGAGGATCAATTCAGAATATGATCAACAATATTTTCTCTCCTTAAAATGGATATTTAAAAAAGTGGGAAGATATTTATTAATCAATAAACTTGAGATTAATAAATCTATTTTTTTTTTCTAGAGCCAATGTTTCGTTATAAAAGTGATCAATTTTTTAGTTTGCAAATTAGTTTTCGGTTAACAATTGATCAGGTGTCATGGGTTTGTTATACAAAACTAAAATTCTCACACTTATTTAATTACTCACATTTTTGCATATTTATTCGAGTGTATTATACAAAAATGCTTAGCGATATTGACACATAGAAAAACATACAGACAATAATATTAGTATTAAAACAGCTCACTGCTTATTCAGATGCCGACTGCTGCAATTTATACGCATACATAAAACAACGTAAATCCTTGTCACACACATTCTCACATGTAGAAGTATTCTGTTTCTTCTATACTAACACATTTGATTCGGTTGTACTGTAAAGTAGATACGCAAAATATTTTGTGTGAGGTTGTTTCGCAAAGAATCTTTGTAATTTATTTCTTTCAATTTGTAAGAAAAATAATACTCAAATAAATTCAAAATTGTAGAGCCGTGTTGAAATTTCGCTTATTTCTTTGTTTTATCCACGAATATCCCGCTACAACAATTTCGATGTGGCGCCGAAATCTCACCTATGTTTCCAAATAGCTGTTTGCCTGCAACAGTGCCTACATTTCGGTAAATCACCTTGACTGGCGGGAAAACCAGGTGATGATAATCAATGGATTGAAACCCACGATAATTTCGCGTTTATCAACCCTATTGCATGAAAAGACTTATTCCCGGTGGAGCTGACGGAAGGGTTGCGATACACATCCAACGACAATGAAGTTGGTATCAGGAAGGACTGTGGAGGGCATCAGAACATGGACGGGATCGCGTAAAACTCCTGGTCATCTACCGTATTCTGGACGTTTCCAGCTGTAAAGAAGAACGACTACCCGGGCCAAGAGAGATAAGATAAAGAAAAGCAAACTGAACGACAGGAAAAACAACAGTAAACAAAAAGGTTTTTATCTTAATTTTAGTCATTTGGTTAGTAGCTAAAAACGAAAAAAAATACCATAAAAGGTTTACCAGCAAGAAATTAGAAACACTTCAAAATAACTTCAATAGGGTTTTGTGGTATAGTTTAGATGTCAGGTCAGCGAAAGTTAGTAAACGGATTGCACTGAAGCAGGTTTCGGCAACAACTGACATAGCCTTTACTGGTAAGGTCAGATCTAGAAGTTTAATTCATAAAAAATAGATTTTTTTAATACCAGTCAAAGGTTCTCCCACAATAAATTTTTCTCACACGGACCGACTAACAAAAAACGTTGCTCGTATTTACAACGTTACATACAGGTTGCAAAAGCATTTGTTCGCAGACGCCCTAAAATGTCCTCGACGTTAACTTGTAAAGTTACAAATACTTTGCTTTGTAGCTTAACATTAGCAGAAAATTGTAGACATCAGAGGACGCATTCATCATCTAAATTAGATTCTCAATTAAGAAAAATATTATTGGCGCATTAAATACATTCTACCTTTGTAATCACAGTCAAGATTAGATATTCATTGGATATATAAGTATATTATGAAATGGATTAAGTCCCACAATTATTTAATATCTTTTCTATGTGTACGTTATTTTTATAGATATAATTTATTTAAGTAAACGCTCTCTTTTTTAATGAAACAGTATTAATTATATTTAACGGCCTGAATGTTCGAGAAACTTTTTAAAAAAACATGCGCTCTTCGACAGGAATTGAACCTGTAGACCTTATGAGAACCGTCATTTGCCCTGGCGTGCCATTAAACATTTAGCCACAGAGAAGCGTCTGGTTAGCTAAGTCTGAATTACTGTTTATAAACACACCTTCGACGATTTTTCTCATGAAACATATCTTAACGTAAAAAAATTACAATATATGACATCTGACTATTATTTAATATATTTGCATTTTATTATTTCAGTCCGGTAAATGTAATTAATAATTAATACTGCTTAATTAAAAAAAAAACAGAGTATTTATTTAAATAAATTATACCTATAAAAGTAACGAATACACGGAAAATATCTCTATCTATAAAAAGCAGGATATATGTGTGTGTGTGTGTGTGTGTGTGTGTGTGTGTGTGTGTGTGTGTGTGTGTGGGGTGTGTGTGTGTAACGAATGCACGGCCGCAATTTTCGACGGATTTGCATCAAAATTTACATGCACATGATCCAAGTTAGCGGGAAGGCCAAGACCGACTTTGCATTTCGTAACTCCCATCGATAGTGGAAATAATCGATTTTTTCAGGGTTCTACGGCAGTTTTCATATACTTTACGGCCATTTTCTACTGGCCAGATTGAGAGCCTATAGCTGGCTGCCACGAATAGGTAGGAAGATTCTATTGGCCAGCGTGAGAGCCAACAGCTGACTGACACGAATGTTAACTAGCATGCAAAAAAGATCGATAGCTGCATTCGTCACAAGTGGGAAAATTTTACTTTACTCCAATTGGCTCATTCGCTTGCTTAAACTCAACGTTGATTCTGATTCGACAGAACTGGGTTGGGTGTGAAAAAGTATTTGTTGTTAACATTCTTTTTTCATTCGGTTTTTCTAGTTACGAGTCCTTTTTTAAAACTGATCGTTTTGTGTTCATTTTGTTTAGTTCTTTTTTCGTAACAGATTTAATGTTTAGTATAGAGCTTAGAAAAAATTTGCAGCAGTGTGAGATAGGCAAGAAGTAAGGCATGTAGCAACATCAGCACGGCAAAGGGCACTCCTTTAAAGGCAAGGAAGGGCAAAAATATTTTAAGTCAAGTGATAGCGATTGCTGTATGATTTGTACGATTTTTGAATCAAGCACGGGCAACGCCGGGCCATTCTGCTAGTATTAAATAATTGTCGGACTTAATCCAATTCATAATATGTCGCCATAGTTGTGCTTGTACTTTCATAGTTTTTTAAAAATCTTTTCAAAGGCGCATTACAGTCTGCAGGGACTGCCATGTCAATAAGAAGTCATATTCTGTTTTTGTGGGCTTTGATCACTATATCTGGACGATTAGTTTTGATTATTCTCTCTGTATTGTAAAGTCCTACAAAATTGTTACAGTTCCTATGTCGTGTCTGGGTGGTGTTCATACCAATTTCTTGCAATTTCCTTTCCTTAAAATTTGCATATTTCCCGGTGCAGATATTGGTCCACTCTGTCATGGCATTGGGTACCAATACCGTGCAAACTGATACCAGATGGTCAATTGTTTCTGGATATTTATCATAGAATATGCATTTTGGGCTAACAGAATTTTTCAGTATGTGTGCTTGGTAATTTCTAGTTAGCAAACATTATTATTATTATAATTATTGGCTCATTTCTTATTTACGTTTTTCCTATTATTATTATTATTAGTAGTAGTAGTAGTAGTAGTAGTAGTAATGGTGTTTGTAAGGTGAGAATTCTGTCATATGCTGATAACTGCTCACTGGTCGTTCACCAGTTCTCTGCCGTCGCCATCACAATGAAGAGATTGATAAAGCTCTTGCTGGTTGCTGGTGGCGCCACAAGCCGAGCCGAAGTGAAACGCTTGAAGGCTTCGCTGGTGTTCGACCACTGCAATCAGAAATGAATGCGAGGAAGTGAAATTCCCAACGGGAAAAGGAGATGGGAAAAATAATGAAAGTACAGCATTTGCCATAAAACTAATGAATTATTAAAAAAAGAAAGGGAAGCAAAGAAAAAAAAACTTTGAGAGAGAAAAAGAATATAAAAAAAAAAATGCATGATTAAAATGAATGAGTTTTTCTCTCTCTCTCTCTCTCTCTCTCTCTCTCTCTATATATATATATATATATATATATATATATATATATATATATATATATATATATATATATAATTGTGAATTTGGGCATCAATCCTCTTTTATACAAGTTTCATTAAAAACGACTGACAAGCTACTGCGGCTAAATTTTATTTATCATTTAATTTTTATTGTTATAATTTTCTTCATTTCTGAACATAAATTCTGTAAAAATTGTCCGAATATTCTGTATGTCCGCTTTCAGTTGTACTTTTAACCATAATCAGGGCACCTCGACGTGGTGTAATGCTTAGAAAGCTTGTCTTGCTAGTTTCAATTACGACTGAGTAGTGAGTTCGATCCTCATTGGGTGCCCCATACATTCGGCCTTGTACCACATGTAAGCCGGTCTTAGAAAATAAGGACACCTCGACGTGCTGTAATGCTTAGAAAGCTTGACTTGCTAGATCAATTACGACTGAGTAGTGAGTTCGATCCCCTCTGGGTGCGCCATACTATTGGCCTTGTGCCACATCTAAGCCGGGCTTAGAAAATCCCTATACTTTTAGCCATTATCAAGGATGAACTTTATTTTTTGATTTGAACTTAATGTAAGCATTGTTTTAAGTTTTAGATTTATACATAATCATTATTAATAAAAAAAGGACTAAATAATGTTAACTATGAACACTACCACAATATGCTGACTTTCATATTCCTCTAGTTACACGCATAAAACAATCCATATATACCATTAAAAATAAAAATAAAAATATAATTGATAATGGCTAAAAGTATTTTCAACTGAGCACTGTTGAACGACAAGCTAATTCTAAAAACAACGGCTACCCGCGTAAATGCGAAGCTCTTCAGTAAAATGAATGGAGCACTATGGCTGCTTGGCGTTTGTTTACGTTTGTAAAAACAATACGCTAGATTTGGGTGGTCACGTGAAGATGGCTTAGTGGTAGAAACTCTGACTGACACCAAATCCGTTGGGTTTCAGTCCCAGCTTGAGGCATACGGTTGTCTAGTTACACAGAGGAGCTGTGATACAGCGAAACAGTACTGTCTGCGAATGGCAGACATATATAAATGTATATATATATATATATATATACATATATATATATAAATACATACGTTCATATTTTGAAACGGGCATGCGATATATATATATGTATATCGCATGCCCGTTTCAGTGAATATGAAAGGCAAGGTGCTTTGATTTAGTTTTTATACATGTGATCTTATAATTTTTTTTCTTTTCGATAGATAAATTATATAAAAACTGTACAATTGTTCATCTTTTATGCGCGCCTTCGGCTATACACATAGCCATTTTTAAGGTTGAAATATATTAACTATTAACACGAACGTTTTATATATATATATATATATATATATATATATATATATATATATATATATATATATATATATATATATATATACTCAAAAGATAACATAAGTCCTGAAGATGCTCTCAGATGAGAATGAAAGTACCTGGGAAATAAAAACTATTAGAAAGGAAATTTTGGTATTTTTCTTACTCAATTTTTTAAGGTTACCAAAAAATTAATCCGTGAACTTGAAAGGATCACAACAAATACTAATCGACATGATATGTCTAAATTATTTAACCAAACCTGTTTGAAATATATATATATATATATATATATATATATATATATTAAGCGTTTCACCCCGAGCAAGGTGAGAAGCCACTAGGACGCAAGGGGTTACAGAAGATCAGATAGGAGTGATAGAAGAAAGGATGAGGAGAAGGGTAGTTGATAGATCAAGGCAACTGGAGATGTCGATTGACATTTGAATAGCTGGAGATTATAGCTCTCAGGGAAACTGGAATAGGGAAGGGAGTTCCACAGACGAGAGGTGCGAGATATGGAGCTATTGGAGCAGAAGAGGCGGCTACATTTAGGAGTTTCGACAGTGAAAGGGTGAGAGCGGGATGCCAGCCTCGTAGGGCGCTGGAACTCATGACGTCTGGGAACCAGCGAATGCAGCTCCTCGGAGCAATTTCCATGAAAGTATTTGTAAAACAACAGAGAGAAGCGACTGCGCATCTGTGAGAAAGTGACTGTAGACGAGATGCCAGAGCAGGGCCAATTATATTGCATATCCGCCTCTGGAGCCTATCAAGAACCCCGAGGCAAACAGAAGGGGCTCCAGACCATATATGGCAGCAATACTCCATGCAAGGGCGAATTGTTGATTTGTAGATCTGGAGGATCGATTCCAGGGAGAAAAATTTCCTGGCGCGGCACAGGGAGCCAACTTTCCTTGCGGTGCACGAAGCAATTGACTCAATGTATTTGTTCCATCTCAGGTCAGCAGTCAATGCGAGACCGAGAAGCCGCAGAGAGTTGCTCTCGAGGAGTTGAGCGTCAGACATTCTAATGGAGGGAAAGGAAGGATCTCTGTGGTGATTAATAGAGAGCAGTTTTGTTTTCGAGGCATTAAAGTTGACCAGCCAATTCCTGCCCCAGTTGACAACCGATCGGAGGTCCTTTTCGAGACGCACATATATGTGTGTATGTGTGTGTGTGTGTGTATGTGTGTATTAGTGAATACATCACCAAGTTCTGAATACTGACTGATGTTTAAGCATGTGCAACTGCATGAAACACAAGTCGTGCTATCGATGTCGGATATCATGTGTTTTCACTAATATATATATATATATATATATATATATATATATATATATAGGACAGAGGATGTCTGTGTGTCTGCCTGTCTGTCAGTCTGTGTGATACCTTTTCAATTGAGATCCATCGAACCTATTTTGACCAAACTTGGCACATACATTATACAATGTAAAAGATAGGTTCTTAGCGTAAAGAAATCGCTAATTTTTAAAAAATCAGTAATCGATAAAGCCGATCGAAAATCTATGAAATCAACTTTTTTCGTCCGATTTCATTCAAACTCGGTATGTAGGCTATTTACATCATGACGAGCTCAAAGATACCTCGTTTTTACTTCTACGTCACTGCGTTTAGCAAAAAACCGCGAAAAACCAAAAATCGATTTCAACACAAATCGATTTCAACACAACTCAGTTTTAAAATAAATTTTAATCTAAAACTCCCTTAATTTTCAAGCAATGTAATAAAACTTCACTCAATAAGTTGATTGTTTAACAGTCAGTTAACTTGATAAGTCTGTCCACCTATGTAGTGAAAACCCGCGTAAATACAAAAAATAGAGATTTTTACTGGTTTCAAGCAATTTTCATCAAATCTAACAATTGCTTTATAAATGTATCCTCTTTTACATCCCTGGTAGCACATTGACAAATTGAATTTCAAAAACTCCAAAATAATTGTAGTCAGAAGTGAGTTTTCATGTTACTCGTTTTATCCCTTCATGTCCTCGGCTAACTTCGATTAAATAAATACAGGCTGCTACTGTTATATCAGTAACTGCATTAATTCAAAATGTTTTTTAATGAAAATACTTTCATGTAATTGAAGATAGACTCTGTTACATCTAAACATGATGCTGTTACATACATACATATATATATATATATATATATATATATATATATATATATAGCTTCCATTTTTGAAACATGGTTAGAACTGTGTAGCGAAAAAAAACATATTTTAAATCAATTAATTTATAATATATATATATATATATATATATATATATATATATATATATATATATATATATATATAAAATAAAAGGCTCAAACACTAATATTCCGTGGTTATAATTTAGTACATTGGAATCGTAATCACGATCCAACTCAATTTTGAGTTCTACCTGGATACTATCCTCTTGAAATTTATATATATATATATATATATATATATATATATATATATATATATATATATATAGATTACCCATTTTGTTTATCTGTCGAAATACTCAGCATTTCCCGGGTTTCGCCGTGAATTCAAACATCTTTAGAATTCACTACATCTGAAAATTAAAATAAAATAAGCTTAATTTCTATCAATTTATTTATTTATTTTGTAAAATCATTTTTTCACCTTAAATTTGCCGAATTTTGGGAAGTGAGAAAGAGTGAGGGGGTCACGAAAATAAGTTCGAAAAAATGCCGAAGAAAAGAAAAAAAAAATGGATGCAAGAAAACAAAAAAGATATCAAAGTACAAAGAATTGTGGGTGAGGGAAAGGCCAGCCAGAGATAGGTGGTAGGGTGAAGCAGTGTGGTATATCTCGGTGTCATTGTTGTTAATAATTCGGCGACCTGACAGAATCCAGACCAAAGTTAGTTTCGCTCACTGCGACCCCTAGCGGTTGATGTATTCTCTATAAAAAATAAAAATAATAAAAATTTAAAAATCCCATAGCTGCAACAGATAAATTTAAGGCTTTAAAATAGCTATCACAGAGAGAGTTCGCTCGTTTTGGGGGTCACCATGGAAGCGGAATACAGATTTGATCGCAGTTACAATCAGTTTGTCTTTGTAATTTAACCTCGAATATGACCCTCGAAAAAATTGAAAGTACTTGGGTTCGAAAAAACTACAGCGCCTTCCTTGATGAATTTCCTCTCAACACCAAGAAATTGATTAGACAACTGGAATGGATCAGTAAAAAAAAATAAGTAAACACAATATCTCTATATTATTCAATGATACATGTTTGAATAAAAATACTGTATATATATATATATATATATATATATATACTTTATTCTTTATTTTAGGGTGCTACATCAAAAAACATATCAAAATCGCTACACAATTGCAGTCGTGTTTCGATGCGTATAAACGCATTTCATCAGGCGAAAGGTTTTTCAGTCAACACCATCATTTGATAAGACACAAATAATGTTGAAACAAAATTGCAATTTTTGTAGTGATGTTATAACATGTATATGTTATAATTTTGAATAAATATTATTTGCTCTACTTTGTATTGAGCACTCTTTTGAGAATAGTCTTTTTGTTTATTGGAATTTTATTCCTTCTGTACAAACTCTGTATTTGGATATATACATATACATATATATATATATACACACACACACACACACACAGATATATATATATATATATATATATATATATACATACATAGTATATATATATATATATATATATATATATATATATATATATATATACATAGTAGAGCAGATATAATTATTTATTTAAAAATTATAAAAAAATATGTTATAAAATCACTACAAAACATATTTATGTCATAATTTTTTTAAATAATTATATATATATATATATATATATATATATATATATATATATATATATATATATCTCCCTCCCGCTATGGGTAAAATAGCAGGACAGGCTGGGTTCTATAGCCTTGGATGGCAACTGGTCTAAGAGAAGGACAACTCTGAATTCAAACCCGGAGTGGAGCCCCTAAGGCGGATGGACGGCACTCTGTACTACCTTCCGGCAACTCCTGCAGCCGCGCTGGTGCCAAACTGTATTAGTTTATCCTCTCCTTTGGACTCTGCTAGCAAGGCCGAGAGGGGGAACTAGACGTCTGGGCAGCTCTAGTTTTCCATATATTCCGCCTAGTCTCGTAGAGCACCGGGCTACTCCATCGTCTCTCGAGACGGACGGATACCGACGAAGACGACGATATATATTTCCCAATTTGGTGTTTCTCATGACTAAAAAAGAGAAATAAAATGAGTGACTTTTTTAAAAAGTCGTTTACATTTTCTTTGATGTAAGTGTCCAAATCGAAACATAGAATCCTTCAGAATGGGTAGGTAACAAATGAAAGATATTTTTTTTTATCCATGCGTTCTCCGCGTCGACACTATGCTATAAATTTGGTATATGATCCCGACAGAGTTATAAATAATTGACAATTGGAAAAACGTTCCTGATAATATAATGTTTAAAAAAAACATATCTGACTACGCATTTCGCCGATTTGGCTGCATCAAATCGAAGGTTAAAAAATGAGTTGACCGTCTATGTAGTTGTGTATACTATCTACATACTATTGTTCTCATCTTTGTTGCCATATTTATCACAACGTTTCGGCCGTTGTACGCTCCGGCCTTCTTCAGGTGGTTGGAATGTCGAACTGAACCCTTTATTTTGCTCACTGGGGTAGACTGTTCTAGTTCCACGTAACATATCTAATGGATGTCAGTAATCAGTTATCTCCTGTTAATTCATCTCTCCAAGTTCTCCACTGCCTTAACCAGGTATTGAACTCACAACTCTTTGGGTCCTGTCACTGGATCTACTTTATCCACTTTGCCATGTGTCCGTAAATATGGCAACAAAGAAGAGAACAATAGTCCAAACAATGTAAATAGTGTACATAATACTTCATCTCAAAAATATCGTATTTGTGTATGTTTCAAATAATGAAAACCTTATGTTTTTCGCAAGCTGGTCTTCATTATCAATGTTGGATGTTAGGAAAAATTGAAACAAATTTCAAGGATACATAATAAAGAAAGAGGGCTTGGAGAATTTGATACTCACAGGACAGATTAAAAGAAAGAGGGATATATAAATTCAATGCATAGCCTACATAGCGAGCTTGTGAAAATGCTTGGAGAGATAGCGAAAAGACAAAATTTATTAAAAGCTTCAGAGTACAGGAAATTGTGGAGACCCATGATCGTCCATGTACTGGAGGTACGCGGTACAAGAAAAATTATCGCTATTTTTAGTAGTGCGACTCACCTTATGATGAACCATATCTCCTGCTGCCTAGAGGTCGATTGAAAAAGGTTCCCCACATCTAAAGAAAATGATGTTAGACTCATTATAAAATCTATAGGGATGCCATCTTGAACGGGCTTCCTGTATATCTCTGTTCATATTTCGTAAACGTTATGTAACATATTGATTTCATTCAATGTCGTATTGAAAACAGGTTAAGAGAAACTTGAAAGAACCTTAGATTATAAAATCAATATTTGATTAAAAATATGATTAAAATAGATATTTTTCTGATGCAAAGGTTATATGAATACACATTGTCTTACCTACAAATCTGCCTTTATTTTCGATGAATCAAATATTGATTTGATATATATTGATTACCAATGCGAGCGTTCAATGGAACTGTACTGTATCACTTTTATTAGACAAGTCGATAAGAACACAAGCATGAAACGGAGATCCTTTATGATGATGACTATCTACAGATTCGCTTTTTTATTATCTGCAAATCGCTATGAGCACTTGGGAAAGATAGTGGAGTAGTTTCCTGTTGCCTTCTCCACGTTTTTTTTTTAATTCAAAATTGTATTTCCCCTAAACTGTCTGTCAAGGCACGAGAGACCAGTCTACCTTACTATTTACCCCATAGCGTTTATATCGCTCCACAAATTTTTTAAAAATTATTTTTCTTTTAGTCAATTCACCCCGAGCAAGGCGATAATGCCACTAACATGCAAGGGGCTACTGGGAGTGAAAGACAATGAAAAAGAAATTGAGAAGGAACCGGAAACCTAATCTTAAACAGGAAACAAGGGATAAACGCTACTCCTATTTCAAAGAACAGGGAGGAGTGTGAACCGGACGATAGCCAAAAGGAAACATTGTGCCTTGATTTTCCGTTGGCTTCTCCATGGTTTTGAATTTAGATATCCTTCTCCTAGACAGCCTGTTTACCAAAGCTAGAGAACCCAGTCTACTTTGCTATTTAACCCATAATTATGGGGGGCATAAATGCCAAAGTCCTTTCATGACATAGGCATCCATGGTGTGGTGCAGATTGCTATTATCTGTGAATCGACATTACTTCTTAGGAAAAATAATGAAGTATTTTCCTCTTGCTCTCCTCATTGTTTTTTTTTTCTTTCTTTTTCTAGACTGGTTTCCGACCAAGGCTAAAGATCCAAGTCTACCGTATTATTTAACACACAGAAGGGATATTTAAGGGAATTTATATATGCCTTTCCCAAATGTAGAATTTGAATTTGAAAGCTGCTCGACGATTTCACTTTCCGAGCAGTTAACCGTTATGGTACCCACACGTCCACCGGCATCTATCATGATGTAAACGCTGTGACGGCAGTCACAATGACCCGAAAAGCTTGGGCCACTAAGAGAAAGGAGAAAGAGACAAAAACAAGCAAAACGTACATACACCTTTGTGCAAATTAATTGAAACAACCGCTTTAGTTTCCTTTCTTTCACCATACGGTCAGTTTTAGACCCACTCGAGTGACAGAGTGTAATCGATTTCTATTTTTCTTCAGATTAGGTCATTTGCAGTGCTGTGCAGTAATATGAATATATTTTGGGGGTGTATGATGAAATTTGTTTGGCCTTGAAAAATATTGCGTCAACCGTGATTGCATCAAACTTTAATCACGCCTAGATACTATTGTCTCGACTGTCGATTAGTTGTCCTATGGCCATTGTCTGCGATGGACGTTACTCCAACGAAGTGCACGAAAATTGTAACGCGGCACGAACACACTAGCAAGCCTTACCAGTGAACAAAGCAAAGTACTATTGACTGGACTGGAAACACTTCTGATTTAGATCCAATCGAGAATCTGTGGTCAATCTGCAAGGAACGACTTCATGGAATGGACTATACGACGGAAGAAAAGTTCGTGATGGCCATTATCGACGTGTGGTACCGTGACCCCAAAATAATGAGGATTACTCCAAATTAGTGGATTTCATGTCAAATTGCAGCAAAGAGCTTCAAAAAAAGAACGATGGACATACAAAGTACTAACATGTGCACTGGGTCATGTTTTATGACACATAATGTTTGGGCGAAAGGAGAAAGAGACAAAAACAAGCAAAACGTACATACACCTTTGTGCAAATTAATTGAAACAACCGCTTTAGTTTCCTTTCTTCCACCACAGCATCCTTCTATCGAACCACATCTCCATCACCCCGGTTCTCTTTTTCTTACTGCTTCATCAATCTCCATAAAAAAAATGCGTTATTTATTCTTACATAGTAACATAACATTAACCTTTTTTTTACTCGAGTTACGCTTTTTTTCACTCCTTGGCTAATAGGCTGGGAAAAATCTGTATGGCCAAAGACGCATTCTAAACGCCGGGCAGAGTATATCTATTCAGGAGTAAAGAAAAAGAGTACTGGGCTGATACTTCACATCTGTCCTCCTTTACGACAGCGAATGTTGAAAGGTTGTTGAGGAAGAGACTCGAGACAACGGAGGTATGGTTCTACAGAAGGATGCTAAGGATATCATGGATCGAGCGTGTGTGCAACGATGAGGTTTTGGAGTGGATGCAAACCAGGAGGAAGCTTATGCTTATCATCAGGACGGGGAATCTGAAATTTCTGGGACACAATGAGAAGAGAAGGCTTAGAGAAAATAATACTCACAGGGCACAAAGAGGAAAAGAGAGAGACACGGGAAAGCAAAGCGTAACATACTTAGGAGGCTTAAGCAAGGGTGTATGTGTCTGTTTGTTTATATATTGGATCGGATTTCCTACATTTTTCAACCGATTTGAACAAAACTTCACAGGGTTACGTAAAAAATTACTTTGCGGTGGTTCTGACAGTGCCAGAAATTGGAAAAATACAATTGTTTTTGCACGAAATCAATTTGAAAACACGATAAAACACGATTCTGTCGCCAGAATGAAAGGGGGACAACTCATATCGAGTTATACTTATTATAAAACACAGGTTGTTTGTGTGTGTGTGTGTTCGTTTATGTATGGGATCGGATTTCCTACATTTTTCAACCGATTTCAACAAAACCTCACTTTTTTTGGCAGGTAGTGTTTCTTATTGTCTTGCACACTTTTTTCTTTATTTTTACATTCAGAATGCTTTAAAAATTCCATTTACAAGACAACTGTTCATAATAAAATTCTATTTAATCGATAGACTCATAACGATTGAAAACAATGTTTTTGTTTGAGTTTGGGTTTGACCAATTCATTAAAAAAAAGAAAACTAATTAAGACATGCGTGTCCGTCAACCTTAAACAATAATCTTTGTCAATTTTATTTTTCAGTCTTTATTATGGTCGATACTTGATCTATCTCTTACTATTACATCCTCGTGCAACGCCGGGCTCTACTGCTAGTAATATAATAATGGTAATAATAGCTGTTCCCTTATAATTTGCGAATCAAGTTATGCTTTTCTTAACACCTTACCACCGAATGGGATCAAAGTGTGGTATCTGTTTTTGTCATCTTTAATGGAATTGGTAATAATAGCTGTTCCCTTATAAGGAAGCGTACGATATTCTTTGACATAACAGACAGTGCGAATCCAGTTATGCTTTTCTTAACACCCTACCACCGGATGGTAGTGTGGTATCTGTTCCCGTCATCTTTACTGGAATTGATAATAATAGCTGTTCCCTTATAAAGAAACATTCAGCATTCATTGATCAAATCACCAGTGCTACTGTCAGTTGAAATTTATAAAATCCTTCCATTATAATAATATTTCAGGAAATAAGGTTTCTCAATCCACTAGCTGTTATGGCTCTTTCCAGTAGTGATGGGAGTTTCCTTCCTAACCTTTTATTTGAAGTCGTGTGGAACATCAACATCATGATGATGTCATTATTTTCTCTTTGAGTTACATGTGATATCCATTTTAGCTGTTGCTGTTGTCGAAAGTTCTCACGCAATGGGGGGGATATAATATTTAGTTTATATTATTTAGTTTAGTTCTGTGTGATTATATAGCACCAGTCCACGAGGTTCAAAGAAGTATGGTCTTTTCTGCAATATACAGGCTTCATTCTCTTGAAGCCATTTTTAATAATTGACCTGAGAATGACATACACTCATTAATCGTGTTTTTTCGTATAAACTTTATATTAGCCGTAAAGTTGTTAAAAATAAGATATGATTATTCTTTCGTTTCAATACATAAATATTCCATGTTTAAATGATGCATTAACTGTAGAAAATGTCTGATGAGTGCATATATATTTGTCGGGAGGGACTGTCCCTGTACCCGGGCCCACAACTCTACAATTTACAAATTATGCATCGCTGAGAATGGAAAGCAGATGTGATATCGGGTGTGGGCTTGGTTACAGGGAACGAAACAGTCACAGCGGAAAGTTAAGGCTGGGCTGAGTTCATGAAAAGGTCTGGGAAATATGATACCTGCAATAATAATAATAATAATAATGATAATAATAATAATAATAATATTAATATTAATAATAATAATAATAATAAATAATATCATTGCCAAAGAGATTGTACGGACGATCGATTGTACAAACGACCTCTTTCCAACGGAACATTTTCAAATGGTCTCCTACGAGCTTATGTCACACATTTGAATTTTTTTTTTTACCTTCACATTTTTCAAGCTATCATTTATCGGCAGAAGCATTTCTTTTTTTTTCTTTCTTTCTTTTATTCATTCGTTCATTCATTTTTTTGTTTTTTCGTGTTCTCTTTGTAATTCGATTTACATCTCTTTCTTTCTTGCTTTCTTTGAAATACCATTTTCATTTTTCTTTCTTTTATTTTTCTTTTTTCTTTCTTTGTAATTTCATTTTCCTTTCTTTCTTTCTTTCTTTCTTTCTTTCTTTCTTTCTTTCTTTCTTTGTAATTTCATTTTCATTGTTTTCATTATTTCTTTCTTTTACTGTCCCGGTTTTTTAAATTGGTTCTTTCTTTCTTTCTTTCTTTCTTTCTTTCTTTCTTTCTTGTCTTTCTTTCTTTCTTTCTTTCTTTCTTTGTAATTTCATTTTCATTGTTTTCATTATTTCTTTCTTTCTTGTATTGTCCCGGTTTTTTATTCTTTCTTTCTTTCTTTCTTTCTTTCTTTTTCTTTCTTTCTTTCTTTCTTTTTAATTACCTTTTCATTCCTTTCTTTCTTCGTTCCTTTTCATTTTTCACTTATTTATTTATTTTTTAACATCTCAACATTTTTCTTTCTTCCATTTTATTCTCTTTCTTCATCATAGTCTCTTTTTGACATTCTTTCTTTCTTCTTTCTTTCTTTCTTTCTTTCTTTCTTTCTTTCTTTCTTAAGAAGTCCATTTTTTTGACTTTCCTCTTTTTCATTTTCCTTCTTCATCAGTGTGTATCACCCTGTCCCTCTTTCCAACACTTTTCTTTTCCCTTGATTCTTTTCTTTCTTTCTTTCTTTCTTTCTTTCTTTCTTTCTTCAAAATTCCTCGATTTAACACACTTTCCAAAATCTGACCCCATGACCAAACCACAAAAACAATGTTTTTTCTTTATTTCTTATTGCTATTTGGTTGTATTGTGAATTTTTCGGACATCTCTCGTCTATTACGTGACCTCTAAAATCTTTAAAAAATGTTTTTTTTTTCTTCTGAAATGAAAAACTCTTGTACATTAAGAAATGAATGAAATTGACTAAAACTTAAAGATTCAGTTGACTTTCAAATATTTCTTGATATTGTTTTCATATTAAGAACAAAGATGAGGACGATAGTCCGAAAAATATAAATACTGTATATACCGCATCTCAGAAATATAAATAGATATAATACTTTTTATATATTGCAATTTCCAGCCTAATTTTATATAGAGAACTCAAACACTACACTTAGTCGTTTTCAACGAATCTTGCATCTATGTACATAAATCGGTGAATAAAAAGAGACAAGACGAAAAACAATACTTAGCCGACGCGTTTCATATCTATCTATCTATCTATCTATCTATCTATCTATCTATCTAACTCATTCCCTTCATATCTATCTATCTATCTATCTATCTATCTATCTATCTATCTATCTATCTATCTCATTCCCTTCATATCTATCTATCTATCTATCTATCTATCTATCTATCTATCTATCTCATTCCCTTCATATCTATCTATTTCGAGGACGAAACGCGTCGGCTAAGTATTGTTTTTCGTCTTGTCCCTTTTTATTCATTTTATCTCTTCTCCATCTGAGAATATTTACATACTGCGGCTTGCAAAAATACATCTTTCCCATCCATTAAGAAATAATTTGTTGAGTGGGGAACCTGTCATAAATAACGAATGATGCTGTCTGTGACTTTGAGACATGAACACGGCAATGGAGTAGGGGCTGCCACTCAGTGAAGGACAAAAAGGAAAAAGAAGAAGAAAAAGAAAGAAGACAATAGCTATCAAGTTAGATATAAAAAGATCGTGGCAGATAGATAGATAGATAGATAGATAGATAGATAGATAGATAGATAGATAGATATGAACAGATTGAGATAGATATAAACAGAGATAGATAGATAGATAGATAGATAGATAGATAGATAGATAGATAGATAGATAGATAGATAGATATGAAGGAAATGAGATAGATAGATAGATAGATAGATATAAAGGGAATGAGATAGATAGATAGATAGATAGATAGATAGATAGATAGATAGATAGATATGAAGGGAATGGGATAGATAGATAGATAGATAGATAGATAGATAGATAGATATGAAGGGAATGAGATAGATAGATAGATAGATAGATAGATAGATAGATAGATAGATAGATAAGAAAACTAAACTACAATAAAATGAGGGAAATGGGTACAGCGGGCGAAAGAAAGAAAGAAAGAAAGAAACCCAATCTAAAGAAGGAATTGGGGATTTTAGAAATCAATCAAATTAAATAAGTAAATAAAGAAATAAAGTCTCTGATGAAGTGATAAGTGAAAAGAAAGAAAGAAAGAAAGAAAGTAGTGCAATATAAAATTGTTGAATTAAGAAAAATGATAAAAAATGAATTAAGAAAAATTGAAATGGCGAAAAACAAATAAAGTAGTTTACAGAAAATTACGACATAAAGCGTATTAAGAGAGAGTAGAGAGAAAGACTAAAAGAAAGAAGAAAGAACGAAAGAAAGAGAAAAGGACGCAGTATGAAATAAATTTGAGAAAGAGAAAAGAAAGAAAGAAAAAAGTGTGAAGGATAATATTAGAAAAACGATAAAGCAAATTAAAAGACAGTTGAGGGAAAAGGCTGATACAAAGAAAGAAAGAAAGAAAGAAAGAAAGAAAGAAAGAAAGAAGAAAGAAAGAAAGAAAGAAAGAAAGAGAAAGAAAGAAAGAAAGAAAGAAAGAAAGAAAGAAAGAAAGAAAGAGGAATGAGAAAGAAAGAAAGAAAGAAAGAAAAAGAATGGAGGAATAAAGAAAGAAAGAAAGAAAGAAAGAAAGAGGAATGGAGAAAGAATGAATGAATGAATGAAAGAAAGAAAGAAAGAAAGAAAGAAAGAAAGAAAGAAAGAAAGAAAAAGGAAAAAGGAGTATAAAATAAAATTAAGAAAGAAATAGAAAGAGTAAAATAGCATAATGCATATTAAAAGATTTAAAGGCTTAAAGAAAGAATTAATGAACGATTCTAAAATTCGTACGCAGAGATAAAAAAAAATCGATTATATATCGAATTAGGATCGGGATCAAACTGATACAGAAACTCTAGATAAAAAGTAAAGTGTGTAAAAAGGCAAAGAATGAGAATATATAAAACAAGGAGGGGAGATACGTGCCAGCTTTAAAAATCCTATAACCTAAAACAATCAACCAATCATATTGTAGAAAGCGCTGACGAAATTAACGAACAACAAATTACAGATTTCCCAACTGCATTTACAAGATTGCCAAAACAGACGAAGAGAATTGAGACTGAACGCATGGAAATACACACACACACACACACACATATTAGTACTACTACTAGTAGTAGTAGTAGTAATCTTATAAGTATAAGAAATTATACTTGTTCGGAAAACCTTCAGTGTTTTGATTTGCAAATAATCAAACCAATACCAAAGGGAAAAAAAGAAAGAACCAAGAACATATACGTTAGCCGAAAATATTCGTCTAGCATGCAATTCCAAAGTCCAAAGAAAAAAAACCGATACGAGGAGGCAAAATAACTAAATAAAGTGCTAGATGCATATATTAATATATTATAATAATAATAATATTTATAATATTATATATATATATATATATATATATATATATATATATATATATATATATATATATATATATATATATACCCAGCAAGGCGAAATCATAAATTTAACAATATATAATAGTAACAATCAACAAATCAAAACCTACCCACATTTCTCACCCACACAAGACAGACATGCTTATGGAGGAATGGAGGCCTCACACTTATACACTCACCCACACGATTATACACACGTACACACACCATACTCACTCACTCCCTAATGAGCAAAATGATAACACACACACCTACAGCAATACACACGCTTACACATATCATACTCACTCACTCCCCTAAGAACCAAATAACACACACACAAACACTAAACAGAGACACATGCCCTCACCAGGTCCAATAAAACTGTCAAACTGACCAGAGAATTCAGGATAAAATGTATCTATCCAGTTCTTATCTCAAATAACAACTTAAAAGAGACTGTTTGACCAATACAAGGAATGTTAAAAGATTCATGTGAAAAAGATAAAAAAATAAAAAAAACAAATTAAAACTACAGACCAAAGTTCGTTTTCTCCAGCAAAAGACATTCATTTCTGTAGTTCACTGCCAACAGCAAGCAGAAATATTTATCCTCCCGATGATGGCAATTTCGGTCGAAACTAGTCGAGGAATCTAAATGGAATAATAATAATAAAAAAACGAAAGAATATTAATCTACAACCCAGTGTGTCTAATGATTTTAATTTTTTAATTTTTTAATTTTTTATTTTTATTGTTCAAAATATATATATATATATATATATATATATATATATATATATATATTATTATAATTATAATAATAATTTATTTATATATATAATAATAATATTATATATATATTAATTCAAATAACCAGGTCGGCAATGACTGACCACTACTATTAGTTTCATGTGTTTTCACACAATCATCAGGTAGCCAGTAATATTTACCGACCACCCCACGAGGTAGGATGTGGCACAAGTCCGAATTTAATGTGGGGACAATCCGAGCTCGTATGGTCAGCCAAAAATTCCCTGTGGACTCCGTATAAACGGGGTCGGGTCTGTCTACCCTGCGAACGAGACTCTGCCCTTCAGAGAGTTTGACAACAGCTTTGAGCTGAGCACGAGGCCAGCTCCAGCTGCCTAACTACCTACTCAAAAGGCAGGTATCCAGAATATTTGTTGCACAATGTGTACAAATGTGACACAAGGCCAAAAATAAGAAAAAAGGGGAAAATGACGGTTATCTTCTGTCTTAATATTAAACTTAGCTAGCCAAAAAACACTGATCCAAACATACAAACAATATGCCTTTCACCAAAACAAATCATTCTTACTTACCATTCTTACCTCATATAATGCCTCAGAAACTCTATGAAGTCCTAACTAGTCCAAATTTATACAATTCATTGTCTGTGGGGAGTGGGGAATAAAATAACAATGTAAAAATCTAAAAACCTTAATGATTATTTAAAATGAGTACAAAACTATATACAAAGACAAAACATAATAGTGTTAGTAAAAAAAAACCCACAGCCCTAACTGTGGCAGAAGCAATTAACTGAACGAAATCAATGCGGTACTTTAAAAATATAAAAAAAAACATTCGTACAAACCATACACTGACTAATAAACACACACTCATCCAAACGCAACAACAAATACAAAAAACACTCTTAAGGAAAGACCTGATGTCACTACCCACCTAACGATGGGAGGGATGAGGAATTAAACGAAAGAAAAAATAGGGCCAGAAAAAAAGAAGCCAATGAGCATATATACCCTAGCTAAGTTTACTTGGAAAAAAAAACTAAAACAAAAACGACCTACACTAACCTATACACGAGAAGGATTGTCAATGTTCAACCCAGCAATTCCAATATTCTTAATGACTAACCGGCATCAAAATGCCACTCCAAATCAGAACCTTTCACTCGGCAGAGACGCGCAAGACTCACCCACCTTTCGCCAAATTCCAATGGATGGAATCGCTTCCTTTCCGTCCTGATCTTGACTGAAGCTGATGTTTAAAGAAAAGGATCAGTTGGGAAGAGGTAAACTTCTCTGCCCCGTGGAATTCCTTCTGTCGCGTCGTCCATATCACGACTCGCATAACCCCCAGTAAGCAAAGGAACACATAGTGCTCAGCCTTAGTCAACGGCGGTACTATATTGCTACAGACGGAACAGGCCTCGAGGACAAAGAACTTTCCGGGCAGCATGTGAACCATGATGTCTTCAACAAGCTTGCACAACGGAGCTACGGCACTACAATGAAAGAAGGCGTGACCTAGGGTCTCCACATCCTCACTGCAGCGAAGCAGTTTGGGGACTTAGCCAAACCTGCTAAACGAAGTCATTTGGCGACCCAGAGTGTCCCTCGAATCAACAGTCAGGTGAGTGATGTCTCAGTGTTAGTGAGACATTTCAACCCTGGCGCCCAAGGCCATATGCAACGATCCTCCCGCTTCGTCAGACCGAGCTCGCCTATCAAAGCATCTTGAACGTTCCCCCTAACTGACACCTGATATAATGCCTTACGGGACAACAGCTGGACGTCGGACAGGCCATCCTTCGCCCGTAAGAGTTGCTTGAGAGCTAGTCGACATTCGCGATAGGAGCCCTCGTCTCGGGACGTACGGCCGGCCTCCTCCTCGCACGAGCGCACACTTCTTAAGGAATTCGCCGTTGTCATCCAACTGCATACACATCCGGTATAGATAAATGATGCGAAGCGTACGTCGACGAATCTCAGCGCAAGGCACCCCCAGACCGCCATCAGAAAGATGAAGGTAAACAGATCTCGCGACTAAAAATGGCGACTCTACCTCCCCACAAGAAGGAGATAAGAGCCTTACAAACGCCAATAAAGTGTCAGACGGGAGTGGAAGCACAGAGAATCGGTAAAGGAGAATCGTTTAGATGTGCGAAGCACATACTTCCGCCCTCCCCTTCAAGGAAAGATTCCTCCGGATCCACAGATGAACTGCGAGTTTGGCCTTCTCCCGCCCCTCCGACTGATTCATTTCCAACGGGTCAGGACAGAATCAGACGCCTAGTATCTTGATCGGCTCGTCCGCCCAGAGGAAGGATCCGGGAAAAGAAACTCCCTTCCACGAACCCAACCGCAAGTCAACAGACTTATCGCGGTTGATCTTGGCCCCAGTCAACATCTCATAGCCTCGATTTCTCTGCTGACTTCGTTAATTTCGGCCCTGTTCGACACAAGAACCGAAACCTCATCAGCATAGGCGGAGTACGTGGCGAAGGTGATAGTACCAGGTGAGGAAATTCCTTGAAGGAACGTATTCGTTTTCAACTTACGTATAAAAGGTTCCAACGCAAGAACGTACAGCAATGGAGACAGCGGTCATCCTTGACAAATGGAGCGAGACAAAATGAAAGGTTTCGATCTTACCCCATTCACTTCTACCAGCGCATCGGGGGATACATACAGCAATCGGATCCAAGTGCGAAAGTCCGACCCGAAACCGGCGGCCGAAAGAACAGCCTCCAGAAATCGATGATCAACCCTATCGAAAGCCTTGGACTGATCTAAATTGATCAGCGCGGCATCAGTGTCGACTTGTTCGATGATCAAGCTTACCAAATTAAGGTTGTCCTGAATAGTCCTGCCATTCACAGCACAAGTCTGCTCTGGACCAATCAGCCTAGAGAGGACAGCCTGCAAACGTCCCGCTAAGACCTTGTCTAAAATTTTCAAATCTGTGTTTAACATCGTCAAAGGCCGATAATTATCTAATCCATTCCCACCGTCTTTGCTCTTGCGAAGCAATTTGATCACACCCCTGATGAAACGTTGAGGTATAAACTCCTGCCTCATCCAGTTGTTGTAAATCATTGCCAGCAAGAGGACAAAGACAGGCGACTGAAAGGCAGGTAGCCAGTGATTTGTAATAAGATGAATAATACCCTATATACCAAGCAAACCAAACTTGCACAGTTGGTGCGAAGGTAGATCATTCAGCAAAGGTCTAAAATGGCAAAACAACCAAAAACGAGAGAAGAAACTGTTAACATAGAACTTACGGTTTCACTTTAAACTTTTAACTGTACAATGATGAGACCTTGTTGCCAATTTACTTCAGTTATGTGCCATATGTGATACCTTTCGATACATGGCTGACGAGGCAGAGTTTCCCCTCAGTAGGTTGCCATTTCTTTCTGCGGTAGACCAGTTGCCATCCAAGGCTATAGAACCCGGTCTGTCCTACTATTTACCCATTGCTGGGGAGAGAAGAGGAGGATTTATATCTTTCCTAAGGGTATTAGCACGTAAGGGAATGTAATGGATTATAATGGATTTCGAACTCGACTCTCCGATTCCTCAATTCGAGCCGCTATCCATTACTGCGCTTAAATTCGTAAAGTCGGCGTACCAAAGAGGAAAATACATTATGATGATGGGGATAATAGTTAAATAAGAAAAATAATGTAAAGAAGAAAAAACATGTTATACACATGTTCAAATTAAAAATAAAACGGGAAAAGTGTATTCAATAAAACGATCCTCAATCCCGAGGAAGGTTCCAATGCGGCGTCGGAAATGATTGCCTATCAGGAAAATGTCCTATTTGTTCGTTTTGACTATCACGTTCGCGATGGTGACCTTCAAGGGTCTTTGATATTGTGTAACTTAGGGATACCTAAACAACGACCAACGGCCTGCGAGCGAGCCGCCTGATGTATTTGTGTGGCCTGTAATGCTTATTTGCAAGACAAAGAAGTTTTGTTTTTTCCTGGAGTTGTATTTTGAGATGATGTCTTTCAATGAAAGCTCCTCTTAGCTTCTGACCTTGACTCATTTTTATACATGGGAAAAAATCTTATTCAGGCCGGGGCAAAGTGAGTATTTAAGCAAACTCCTGCTTCGAAAAAAATCTTATTCAGACCAGGGCAAAGTGAGTATTTAAGCAAACTCCTGCTTTGTCAAAAATCTTATTAAGACCAGGGCAAAGTGAGTATTTAAGCAAACTCCTGCTTCGAAAAAAATCTTATTCAGGCCAGGGCAAAGTATTTAAGCAAACTCCTGCTTTGTAAAAAAATCTTATTCAGGCCAGGGCAAAGTGAGTATTTAAGCAAACTCCTGCTTTGAAAAAAATCTTATTCAGGCCAGGGCAAAGTATTTAAGCAAACTCCTGCTTTGTAAAAAATCTTATTCAGACCAGGGCAAAGTGAGTATTTAAGCAAACTCCTGCTTTGAAAAAAATCTTATTCAGGCCAGGGTAAAGTATTTAAGCAAACTCCTGCTTTGTAAAAAATCTTATTAAGACCAGGGCAAAGTGAGTATTTAAGCAAACTCCTGCTTTGTAAAAAATCTTATTCAGACCAGGGCAAAGTGAGTATTTAAGCAAACTCCTGCTTTGAAAAAAATCTGATTCAGACCAGGGCAAAGTGAGTATTTTATTAAACTCCTGTTTCGAAAGAAATCTTATTCAGGCCAGGGCAAAGTGAGTATTTAAGCAAACTCCTGTTTCGAAAGAAATCTTATTCAGGCCAGGGCAAAGTGAGTATTTTATTAAACTCCTGCTTCGGAGAAAAATCTTATTCAGGCCAGGGCCAAGTGAGTATTTAAGCAAACTCCTGCTTCGAAAAAAATCTTATTCAGACCAGGACAAAGTGAGTATTTAATTAAACTCCTGTTTTGAAACAAAATCTTATTCAGATCAGGGCAAAGTGAGTATTTAAGCAAACTCCTGCTTCGAAAAAAAATCTTATTCAGACCAGGGCAAAGTGAGTATTAAAGCAAACTGCTTCTTCGAAAAAAATCTTATTCAGACCAGGGCAAAATGAGTATTTAGGCAAATTCCTGCTTCGAAAAAAAAAAAGAGTTTGCATATCTGTTTTCTAAATTCTGAACTGTGAACGACTAATTTATTTTACTTCGTCTTTACGTACCGTTTCCCCCTCAGGACGTAGGCGATCATACCTCTTCATACCTTCATCGAATAAGACATGCAGAATCCAATAATAAAATTACACATGACTGCCGCTGACTTTATTATAATTTCCAATGGCGCCTTCTGTAGCATCTTTGCAGCTCTTAATAAATTTTGTCTTTTTGTTATTTCTCGTAAACCCTGTTTCGTCATCTATTTAATCAAGCTCACTAAATATACCATGCGTTGTTTTCCTCTGTCCCTCTTGCCTTCAATCTATGCTGTGAGTAGCAAATTCTCCAAGCCCTCTTTCCTAATTGTGAGTCCTAGAAATCAAAACTGATATTAAGCATAAGTGTCCTTTTGTTGCCGTAAAATTTCGTTTTTGTTCATGTAATCGGTCCATGGCATTCTCAGTCTTGTCTCCATCACTGAGGAGATTGACCAGCACTCTCATACAGGAAGACAGCTATCAGGTAACAGTTTAGAATTCTTTTCTTTGTTTCTAGCGATGTTTTTCTATTTCTTAATTCTCTATTTAGCTGTTGGGATGCATTTTTGGCTATACCGATGTGTCTTCGGATTTCAGTGTCACACTTTCCGTCCTCTGTTAAAACACTTACCAGATATTTAAATTATTGTACTTGTTTGATCTTAGTATTTCAGATTTGTAAATCACCCTTCCCGCGCATTCTTTTGCTAACAACCATGCCTTCTGTCTTCTTGCAGTTGATTTTTAAGGCACGTTTCAAACTTCGCTTGGTCGACAAAGGCTACTCCGTGGCCTAGTCGGTAAAGGCACGTCAGATCTAACGATGGCTACTCCTGACAAGAGAAACACATGTTCAAAACCTGTCGGCGAAAGCATTTTTTCTTTAATGAGATTTCTAGAATAATCAGGCCAGTAGACGAAAATAAATAATTTATTGTTTAACAAATAAATGGAGAGTTTACACAATATGAGTATCGACTAAAAATAAAGTTTTAAGTAATTAATATATATATATATATATATATATATATATATATATATATATATATATATGTATATATGGTGTCCATAAATGTCGTGTGCACTTTAAAAAATTTATAACTTTATTTGTATTTGTGATAGAAATAATCTGTAAAAAATGTTATAAAGTTTAATGTACCTAGTTTTAAGTATAGCTAAAATAACTAATGTGATTTCAGGCATTACTGTAAATCAGATGGCAAATGTTTTCCGTGAACTGCAAAATCGTATTACCCTTTGTATTGCTAATGATGGAGGACATGTGGAAACTTAAATAAAATTTCCATAAAACCTTAAAAAATATAGATTTACTTCTTTCTAATACTTTTTACAAATTATTTCTATCATAAATACAAATAAAGTTATCAATTTTTTTAAAAGTGCACACGAATTTTATGGACACCCTATATATATATATATATATATATATATATATATATATATATATATATATATATATATATATATATATATATATATATATATATATATATATATATATATATATATATAAATACATATATATATATATATATATATATATATATATATATATATTTAAACTATTTTTAGTGTATACTCATATTGAGTCGACCCTCCATTTATTTGTTAAATAGTAAAATATTTATTTTCATCTACTTAAGAGATATTGATTTTAATGTTCACATTATTTGTGTTTCTAAACTTTATCCCTCTTATTTTACCCTTTCCCTCCTGCATACACCAAATTCTAAACAATATATATATATATATATATATATATATATATATATATATATATATATATCGTCTCTCTCTATATATATATATAGAGAGAGAGACATGATAAAGTTTAGAAACAAAAATAATGTGAACATTACAATCAATATATCTTCTTGATAGGCAGTATAACCCCTCAAATCATAAGCAAACCAAGGCTTCAGTTTGGCACAAGGACATGTATACTGAGCATTCAATGAAGAGTGAACTCATTACACAGTAATAATAGCCAACTAGGGGAGACCGTAAACACTATTATCTCACTCGGAGATGTCCTCAAAGAATCCAGTGTCAATGCTGTAACCATAGAGATCTATCATTATCAATTTACTTGATTTTATGACTTGAATGAGAGACGAAAATTAAAAAGGAAAAAAAAGAGAAAAAAAAAACAAAAATCTAGTCCTTCCCATAGTGATGTGGTTCCAGATAGGATTTATTCCTCAAAAGACGCCTATTTTTTTTTCTTTTGGTAAATACATGGGAGTTTGGTATTCAAATAGAGTTAGCAATTTCTTTTTCTTTTCCTTTTCATCATTGCGTTAAGTAAATCCTATCTGTGAAGTTTATTCTCGTTAATGTTTATGAGGCGACGTGTCTTATCTAGGAATTCTGGTGTAGCTGCTTCATAGCACAAGTTGTCCAGCGCTTGCTCACTAAAATAAATTACCAATAAACAAACAGAAGCGTACAAGAAAGAAATTAACCCTTCATTCTCTTCTAACTTGACCGGTTTATGAGCTCTACTCTTTAGGTCCACCAATTCCGAACTTTACAGCTCGGACACACAACACTACTTCTACGAAGTCGAAACCCCATAATTGACGATCAACTACATCCGGCAGCAAGGTCTCTCATTGGGAGATTGGATGTTTAAAGTAGCGTTGTTCCCAGGGCAGTAGCACTCGTTTGGCTACCAGCTAATAATATGAACTATTTTCTCCCTCATTGTACGCCCTTACAACAACTTCGTTTAGGAACTCTCTACCTTGAGCGGCTCTTTGGTCTACAATCTTATCCTCTTCAAGTCTTAGTCCTGGGTATGACGATCAACTACATCCGGCAGCAAGGCCTTAGATCGGGAGATTGGAGATTTTAAGTAGCGTGGAAGCACCACTTAATTGCTGTTGTTCCCAAGGCGGTAGCCCTTGTTAGGCTATCAGCTAATAATCAGCTAACACACACACACACACACACACACACACACACACACACACACACACACACACACACACACACACACACTTATATATATTAGTTTTCAAAAATGTATTACTGCAATATTTTTGTTAGTTTTTTAAAAATGTATTGCTGTCAATATTTTTTGTTAGTTTTTCAACAATGTATCGCTGGCAATATTTTTATTTTTTTCAAAAAAAGTATTCCTGGTATTTTTACTATAAAAAAATCTATTTTTATACTTTCATAATATTTTGACCCCAGTTTGGAGATTTAACTGTTTTCCCCAGAGTTGGGACGGTAACAGGTGCTACTATCCCGAATCAGGATGGACCTGGAAACAGATACGGTTTATAATTTTGCCGCTGTGGGGAAACGGGCTGTATGTTGGAAAATAATTCTTCCCGAAGAAAGGCGCAGAGTCGTTTTTGAACTCTGCGGAAAGTGATGATTGATCCCAGAAAACACCTGTCCCCGTTCAGACAGACAGATCGTTGTGGCCTTGTTAGAGCCAGAAATAAATACGCAAGAGAGGAATTGAGTTAAACAAATATATTAACAGAAACAGTAATGCCAACATATACAAACGAGAGTGTTACAGCAAGAATGTTCGATCCGACTGTCAGAGCTGACTGCTGGAAACTTCACCCTCCAAAAGGCAGTACCTGCTCCTATTTATAGCTGGGGGCGTCCATGCGTGCGTGGGTAAATTACCATAACACCCACCTCCTAAGTATTAACTCCTCAATAGTCTTTTTTTTCTCTTTGGTTTAATGACGATTAAGTCCGCCATTTTCCTTTTTTTTATTCTTTAAACGTCATTGCTCCGGGGCCGCTTGAGGTATTGGCATGTCAAAAGTATCGTAAATGACATCTATGACTTCTTTTTCTTCATGAGGATTTCTGTCAGCATCGTCCGACAGGCGTTTCCTGAATTGGTTCAAATGTCTCCTGTGAGTAAACTGGGGACCTTTAATTATGCAAACCATATTTCCTACACTTTTCTTAATTGTACCCATTTCCCGGAAAGATTTATTATCACGAAACATCCGAAAAAAACAAACTTTCTCTCCGGGTTGGTAGGGTTTGTTTTTTTTTGGGGGGGGGTACAGTGTTTGTTCGTCCGGGTTTTGTTTGTTTGGGTAGTAGCTTGTCGAACCCAGACCTGATTTTATGCGTAAGCATTACATCGGTTGGGAATAATGATGATGGTGTGTTATCGTTGGGCGTAATTCTATACTCCTGAAGGAACTGTTGTAGGGCTTTTTCTGTGGGTATGTCCTTTGCTTTCTTCAAGGTTCTGTTCAGCGTATCAACAAAGCGCTCAGCCTGTCCGTTGGACTTTGAGTGGTATAGGGTGATCGTGATATATTTTTAGCTCTGCGGAAAGTGAGAAAAAACACCTGTTCCCGTTCAGACAGACAGATTGTTGTGGCCTTGTTAGAAGTAGAATTGAGTTAAACAAATATATTAACAGAAACAGTAATACAAACATATACAAAACGAGAGTGTTACAGCAGGAATGTTCGGTCCGGCTGTCAGAGCTGACTGCTTGAAAATTTCATCCTCCAAAAGGCAGTAACTGCTCCTATTTATAGCTGAGAGAGACCATGAACGTGGATAAAGTACCATAACAAAGATAGACGAAGATCCGCCTGTATTTCTCATGAAATATGTATTATATAAAAGAGAGGAAAACTTTGATGAAACAACAAACCGTGACAATTATGGCGACATGCTCATACAACTCACCCATACACATCCGATACACTCTGATAACAAAATCATTGTGTGAAACATAAAAGCTGTAAATAAATGATTGGTTCTTGTGAAGTTTTAAATTTGGCTTCGCGTTATTTGGCTTTCTCTAACTTCAAAGCAAACAATGACATAGATTGAGTGTCGTTGCATAACCCTGCCACCCGACACCACGCTGTTCCTTATAATGGGTAGGTTGAGCGTCGATATATTTTACAAAAGCTTATAATTGAATTACATTATATGTAATACAATCATGTTTTATGTCGACATCTCGCCAAACTTGATACGATCAACATTCAGCTATATTAAACACGGGAAAAATGAATTTTGTTAATGCAATATTAAAAAATATAGCATTACTGCTACAATTTCGACAAAGGGATTTCATTATTATTTTATTACAAGTTTTCCTCTATCTTATTAATATTGCTTTTTTGATGAAACCTTTTCACTATTAGTATTTTATTATTGGTTTTATTACATCTTATTAATGTTGTTTTTTAGATTCAGCCTTTTTACTATTATAATTATATTACAATTTTATTCTATCTTATTAATGTTGCTGTTTAGATGAAACCTTTAAACTATTATTATTTTATTACTAGTTTTATTCTATCTTATTAATGTTGCTTTTTAGTTAACACTTTTTACTATTATTATTATTTTACAATTTTATTCCATCTTATTAATGTTGATTTTTAGATGAAGCCTTGTCACTATTATTATTTTATTCTATCTTATTAATGTTGCTTTTTAGATAAAGCTTTTTTACTGTTATTATTTTATTACTAGTTCTATTCCATCTTATTAATTTTGCTTTTTAGATGAGGCCTTTTCACTATTCTTATTTTATTACTAGTTTTATTCCATCATACTAATGTAGCTTTTAAGTTGAAGTATTTTCATGATTATTATTTTATTACTAGTTTTATTGCAACTTCCAGTTCGGATCTGCTCCTAGCAAAAGGACCATAACCGATGTAGCATGCAATCCATCTAAATATCTCCGATATTTCGAACACCGTCGGTAAGAAATGCTACCTTTTTCCTGTCCATTTGTTTTTTGTTATTATTAGTTACTTTGTTTAAGAAATACAATTCGTTTCCCCTTGGAAAAGTCCACATTGGACGAAACGCGTCGGCAACTATTACACTATTACAGTTTTCTTATTGTCATTTATATTTATAAATACTGTCTTTTTCTACAGGTTAACTCTGAGAAATTTTTCATATATATATATATTAGTTTGTGGCCTAGGGTTTTACGCTTTTGCGATTATCAAACAAACTGTTTTTTTTTTTTTAAATGGATCTTTTTATGCTTGTTAGTTTTTCTTTATGTCTGATGGAGTGGGAATTTTCTTCTGAAGAACAGAAGAAACAGAAGAAAATTTGTTAAAAATTAATTAAAATTTCAGAGCCTGGGTTGTATATCAACTTTTTTGTTTTAATTTTTAATTAACTTTCTCGGCATGGCCATCATCAAGAGAAAAAGTTAGCAGTGAGCTACAGAGGTGAATGGCATTCTCTTAGGAAGTTGAACTTGACCTGTAGTTTTCATTTGTTTTTTATCGTTAATTTTTGGTCAGTTCTGGAACTGGTTCAAGCTGTTTTAAGGAGAGTTCGAGAGACCCATGAATCTTAGATGTACCTATTTAGTCATTATGACAACTTTATTGGTTGTTGGAATAGGGATGTGGTGTGATATGTGTATGTTATATTTTAATTTTTGGGGAGTATGTGTGATGTGTTTATGTGTATATATTTGTGTAAGACTGTGTGTGCGTAAGTAGGCCTATGGGAGACCCCATCACATCTGTAATTATGTCTGTCTACAGTAAGGGTGGGTTAGTCGGCTTAGGCCCTTCAAGAGTGGTGTCATCTATGTAGTAGTAGGATATATTCAACTATACTAAGATTATATGTGCGAGAGAAATATAGGAGTGTCGATCTATGGGGTCATATGTTGATTCTATCTATGTTGTTGAATTCGTCTGGACAAAATATTTTGAGGCACAAAATCCATTTGTCTTCATATTCTTCTACTATTTTCCTAATTATGTCTATTTCTATTTTTTCAATGATAGTGAATTTTTCATGGTTTTTAAAATCATGTTTTTCTAGGCGGAAATGTTGTTCTACAGGTAATGATCTTTTGTGGGGAGCCGACTTGATCCGATTTCGATAATTATTAATTTTGTAGTGAAAGGGCTATTAAGATTTTGCCATATACTGTTTCTGGCATAGTATGCATTCTAATAGGTAAATTATGTTATGACTTCTGCAGTTAAAGTTGTGGTAGATTTTGAAAGTAGTGTTAGTGACTGAGATAGTGAACGAATAGGTATGTCTAATGTGATTACAATATAGGCTCCTTTTGTTGCTACATGGTTGGGAAAATCATATTGTTGTTATTCTTGGTCTCCTCTCTCTCTCTCTCTCTCTCTCTCTCTCTCTCTCTATATATATATATATATATATATATATATATATATATATATTTAAACATATATTGTTAAATATAACAGGCACTAAATGTCTATTGTGTCTGATCATGAGTCGCCCTAAAGTCCGTATGTTTGCTTTTAGAACATTAGAACGGCTCCTGATCAAACATAATAGACATTCATTGCCTGTTATATTTAACAATATATGCTTAAATAATGATCTGCTGCCTCAATACACCACACACACACACACACACACACACACACACACACATATATATATATATATATATATATATATATGAAGAAATATAGTTTTAAGGTGTGCTGTATTTATGGGATTATGTGCTCAATATCAGAGATAGAGCGTATATAAAAATAAATACAAAAGTGAACATTGAAGTCAAGACTCAGAGGCGACAGTTTTCTCATTTCAGCCCAAGCAAAGGAATAAGTTACTGAGGGTGAAAGAAGATGAGAAAACTTCAGTGGGGTGGAAAGAAAATAAAAGAACAGGACTCAAGAAAGAAAAGATGTCGATTGATGTTGCATTAAAAGTTTTGAAGATTTTAGTTGGCAGGAAAGCAAGAAACCGAAACAGAGTTCCACACGCGAGAAGTACGAGAAAAGACACTCTTAGAATTGAACTTACGGTTGCCTCTAGTTAGTTCAACAGTAAAATGTTGAGACCTAATTGCCAATCTAGTACTACGATTAAATTCCTGTGGTCGAGATACCCAAGAGGGAAGTCGGTATTTACCCGAACTCCACACGAGGCAGGATATGGTGGGTCGATCCGAACTCGTAGGCTCGGTTAAAATGTCCCCGTAGACCCCGTGTACATGTGGGTCGGTTTTGTCTACCTCCCCCAGACGAGACTCTGCCCTTCGGTAAAGCCTCGTCTGGGTTTCTCTCTGCCTAAATGCAGAGAGTTCGACGTCTTGAGCTTACCCAAGTCTTAGAGGAAAGCTAATCAGAACAATTATTATGAAAATATTTATAGAAAAAGAATCTTGTGATATATAGCAGGAACACCAGACCAGAAATGATAGCAATTTTTAATTCACGGACGAATGGTAGATTTATAAGTGCGCAAGATGGATTCTGGTGATAAAAATTGTCTAGCACAACACACTGAAACAACTTTCCTAGCAGCAGACCGAGCAATTGATGCAATATAATCTTTCCACTTCATCTTAGTGGAAAATATGGATTGGCTTGGTTTGGTTTGTTTTACGGAGTACCAAACTCAATGAGATATTTAATTCCTACAAGATTTTTATTGCTGATAATTTTTCTGTTTTTCAAAAATGTTTTTCTGATAATAATGTATTGCTAGTAATAATTTTCCTTCAAAAATTCATTGCTGGTAATAATTTCTTTTACAAAAACGTATTGCTGGTATTAAAATCTTACACTTTCCTAGTGTTTTGACCCCAGTTTGGGGTTAACTATTTGCACATAGCAAGGACCTTGACAGTTGCTATACACCCCGGGTCAGGGTGGACCTTGGAATACCTGCAATTAAGAAGTGGTTCCACGCTCCTCAAAACCTCCTGATCAGAGGCCTTGCTATCGGATGTAGTTTATCGTCTTACCTAGGAAGTGAATGTAGTTTACCGTCTTAACCAGGACGCGGATGTAGTTTATCGTCTTACCTAGGACGCGGATGTAGTTTATCGCCTTACCCAGGACGCGGATGTAGTTTATCGTCTTACCTAGGACGGGTGGAAAACATGGGACGGAGAATTGTTTTAAATTCAGCCTATAAGGTCTAAAAATGACGAGAGATCTGCAGTGAGATATAAAACCAAAGAAGTCTTATTAAACTAAAATAAAACAAAATTTTACTAAATATTAGAGGCGTACAAATTTGATGGTTTTTGCACCCGGTAAAGGGAGTAATAAACTCCTGGACAAATTTTTTTTTTCTAAAATAAGGCTCAATGGTTGTTGTGGGAAAAAAGATCAAGTTTACAATAAAAATCTATCAAATAACATAAAAAAAATCACAAGAAAAATGCCAGCGTATATAAAACAATGCAAATTACAAGGAAGAACTATCATCCTCACCTTTGTCGCCATATTTATCACAACGTCTCGGCCTTTCAGTATCTGTTTATATTTCTGAGATGAGGTATTATGTACACTATTTACATTATTCGGACTATTATCCTCATCTTTGTCGCCATATTTATCACAACGTTTCGGCCTTTCAGTATCTGTTTATATTTCTGAAATGAGGTATTATATACACTATTTACATTATTCGGACTATTGTCCTCACCTTTGTCGCCATATTTATTACAACGTTTCGGCCTTTCAGTATCTGTTTATATTTCTGAGATGAAGCATTATGTACACTATTTACATTACTCGGACTATCATTCTCATCTTTGTTACCATATTTATCACGATGTTTCGGCCGTTGTACGCTCCGGCCTTCTTCAGCCGGCTGGAATGTCGAACTGGACCCTTTATTTCGCTCGCTGGGGTAGACCGTTCTAGTACCACGTGCCATGTTTAATGAATGTCAGTTATCACTTATCTCCTGTTAATTCCCCTCTCCAAGTTCACAGCTGCTTTAACCAGGTATTGAACTCACACACTTTGAGTCCTGCCACTGGATCTAACTAACGCCTTTATCCACTGTGCCATGTGTCCTTGAGGAGTGCGAGTTCCATACCCGGTTAAGGCGATTAAGGACTTGGAGAGGGGAATTAATAGAAGATAACTGATAATTGACATCCATTAAACATGGCACGTGGAACTAGAACAGTCTACCCCAGCGAGCGAAATAAAGGTTTCAGTTCGACATTCCAACCACCTGAAGAAGGCCGGAGCGTACAACGGCCGAAACATTGTGATAAATATGGTAACAAAGATGATAATGATAGTCCGAGGAATTTAAATAGTTTACACAATGCTTCATCTCAGAAGTATAGACAGATACAAGGAAGAAAGTACAATAAAAGGGTTTCAGTGAGGTCAAACCCAGTTAAAAGGGCATATTTACCTTGAAGGTATAAAATGTGAATATTTTTAATAGTTCTTGTGATTTGTTTTGAATTGTCGAAATTCGTGACAGAATCCGTTCGTGTCTTCTGAGTTCAGTCTTCAACACAGAGCGTCGTTTTTAGAAAAGTACTTGTTCTCTGTTGTGGAAACGACTATTTTCGTTCAGTAGTCGTGGTGAAAATGAGACTTAATTCTCTCGGGAAAACGACAGTATGGTTGTCAAGACTTTTTTGAGGAGAGGTGGCGATTTTTTTATTTCAAGCTCAGACCGGCTTTCAGATGTTATCAGAAATGGCATCATGACATTTTCCACTGATCGTTTTTGTAAAAAAAAAAATATATATTTCATTTAATGTACCTTGTTTGTTTTGCATCATAATAACTTCGAGCACACTGGCTACTTTTTTACGGCTTCGCATCCCCCACTGCCCGTCATTGCCTGACGATCCTCGACGGTCGTGTCTCCTACTCCCCGGCGTTACGTTCCCAACTTTCTTTTTTATTTAAAGTAAGATTCAGCCTGTACAAGGTCAGAAGCCACTCAAGGTAGAGGGTGACGCTAAGGGGTAATTTATATAGAGAGGAGGGGAAGATAACAATTAACTCAACCCTTGAACAGGTTAAGTTTGTAATGATCGGGAAAACTGGGTAGTTTGTTCCACAGAGCAATGGTTCACGGGAAGAAGCTCTTTGAGTGGAGATTACTTTTCGCCAATGGAATACGAAGGGAATATAGGCGATTTGCTACAATGTAAGTGGACTGGGTGGGGTCCTTACTGTGAAGTTTACACCTGATGGAACCAAGGAATGTACTTCGTCCGAGCGATGGACGAATTTGAAGGAATTTTTATAGCCAAAGGTCGGTTCCGATTTATCCAACAAATTCTGGCGGTCAACACAAGTATTTCAGATTTCAACCGGCTCGAGTAGGCATTGGTTAAAGAAAAAATCACGCTTATGGAAAACAATTTATTGTGTAGAATAAAACACTTCTGTTTTTTCTTTTCCTTTCCTTCAAGGAGATACACACGCCGGCTTCAGGTTTCAGTAAATTATTTTATTACCTCCATTCCTTCTCCCAAATTACCGAAAGCCAAAATCTACTCAAAGTAAAAAAAAAATAATGGATAAACTGTTCAAATTTCTTGTTTTTGCTCTATTTTTGTTCGATTACTTTAGCGTCCAAAACTAAGGGACAAAATTTTAAAACCTAATATTTGTTAGAAATAACAACTGTGAAAATAAATAAATAATTGTTATAATTCTTTTTCTATCCTTTGCAAATGATTCAAATTTTAGTATGTTATTATGGATGATAACGACTACCAGTTGTCAAAATTTCAGCTTTTCACAGTTGTTATTTCTAACAAATATTAGGTTTTAAAATTTTGTCCCTTAGTTTTGGACGCTACTGTACTTTCTCGGTCAATAATTAAAAGCTAGCCAAGGTTCATCGTCTTAGGCTTGGTATTCTTGGAAGGTTGCATATCAAATTTAAATCATACGTATGGAGTTAGTTTAGTTTTAGTTTTTCCTCCTACTTGTACTGTTAGGCGTCACGCGGAGACAGTTCTCTGTCAGCTGCAAGGCGGGTGGCCTGGAGGAGAGATATCACTTGGGCTCTGAGACTGTCAGCCAATGAATCGCTCCAGCGTCTTCTTGGTCTGCCGGTCGCTCTCTAGCCAGTGTACCTGAGGGTGTATAATCGTAGGGCTGGTTGGTTGATAGGCATACGAGTGAAATGTCCGAACCACTTGATCCTCTGTTGTTCGATGTCTTGTATGATTGGTATTGCTCCTACCATATCTCTTATTGCCTCATTCCTGATCTTGTCTCGCCTGGTCTTGTTCACCGCTTTCCTCAGGCATTTCATCTCACAAGTGATCAGTTGCCTCTCAAGGGCTTTTGTTAGGGACCATGTCTGGCACTGGTATGTCAGCATTAGTGGGAAAATGGCGTTGATGAGATTTGTCTTGGTGCTCATGAAAATGCTAGGATGTTTTAGAAGAGGAGTAAGTTGGTAACTGACTGCGTTGGATCTGGTATGGAGTAGACGCGGAAAAACATTGGAAGCAGATTCATATGTTCTGCCTATTTAATTATCAAATGCGCATATTAAATATTTTATACACATTTTTTAAATACCGTCTCCTGTGAGACGTTCTTTTAAATTACTATATTTGGCAACATATAGTATGTTTTCTTCTTCCAAAATGGCTAAAATATTCGCCCTGTGTCTTATATGCGTTGGAGTCTCCCATTTGCTAATTTTAATCGAAAACTCACTACTGTGAGCTATAAATTTATTTTAAACGGACACTTCTGTCTAGCTCGACTCTTTAACATCGTTCACGAAAACGATACTGTTATTATTATTTTATTTTGATTTCTGTTATATATTTATTTACTTCCGGGTCCCAACCAGAGACCTAAGGTCAAAATGGCATCATGACATTTTCCACTGATCATTTTTGTAAAAAATATATTTAATTTAATGTGCCTTGTTTGTTTTGCATCGTAATAACACTGGCTACTTTTTTACGG
>CAHIKZ030002401.1:1812500-1870000 GCA_903632075.3 Acanthosepion pharaonis
TTCCTTAAAGGTTTATCTCTCATCACTTTTAATTTCTTTCTTTCTTTGTTTTTCGTCTTAGTCTTCCTTCAAGCGTTCTCTATTTTCTTGTTTTTTTTTCTATGGTTTGTTGCCTTCCACGCACCCTTTTATCTGTTGTTGTTGTTGTTGTTGTTGTTGTTGTTCTTCTTCTTCTTCTTCTTCTTCTTCTTCTTCAGCTGAAGCTGTCATCACCGTAACACACAGTGTGCTTTACACTTTCTTTCTCTTTCTGTTACAAACCGGCTTTCTTGTTCTGGTTTGCATTTTCCCGCCTCTTCTTCTACAATATCTTCCTAACTCCCACACCCTTACCCACCACCTACTACCTCCTACTCATCATCATCATCATCATCGTCATCCCCTCGGTTTCCTATACCCCGTTCTTCTCTCCCATCCCCTTGTCTGCCCGCTCTTTTCTCATCCACTTATCGCCTCAATTATTCAGCCATTTTGCCAGACTCGTTTTCTCTCTTGCCATCATCGCTCACCTTGTCACTTCCGACTCTTATCACTTCGATCGTGTCTCTAGGCTTAAAATTTAAGCATTTACCTTTTATTTATTCACCTCCCACGATATTCCAGTCCCCACTCCATAACCACCACCACCACCACCACCACCAATCCGGTTCTTCCTCTTTCCTTCAATTTAGTCTTTACCTTTCTCTTGAATCCGTACGGAAATTGAATCCTTTACTCACAGTGCACCGAGTTATACACTTGTCTTTGATAACAGAATTAGACACGCATATACGTGCCGGTCTTACGTAAAAGGGAACACCCCTAATTTGGGAAATTAAATGCATAAATACATACTATATATATATATATATATATATATATATATATATATATATATATATATATATATATATGGGGGGTGAAAATATATAGAAAATAGGAAGAAACTGGTTAGGTAAATAATCCAAAGTCCCTTTAGTATTTTAGTTATTATTTTTAAAAATAGTACTCGATACAAAAGTAGAGCATAAATATAATTAATTTATATATATATATATATATATATATATATATATATATATATATATATATATATATATATATATATATCTAATACTACTACTACAACAATTACTAATACTACCACGGCTACAACTAATAATAATAATAATAATAATAATAATAAAACAATTTTACTCAACTACCTCACTCTCTCGTAGGTTAACCTGTTCTTTCCTCTGGATGATTACACCACAATAATAATAATAATAAATAATAATAATAATAATAATAATAATAATAATAATCTGCGTTGCTAGGCTGTGAAAATATTCTGCTATTAGTTGGATATTAGATCGTTAGAACATTTCCATAATACTAGATATCCGATTGAAAAAGAAAAACCTTGTGGAAGTAGAGAAGATATTAATAATAATAATAATAATAATAATAACGATAATAGTCTGTGTTGCTTTGCTGTGTAAATAGTCAGAATAATATAAATAGTCTACATAATACCTCATCTCAGAGATATAGACATATACTAAAGGGCCGAAACGTTGTAATAAATATGGCGACAAAAATGAGGACAATAGTTCGAATAATACAAATGATGTACATAATACCTCATCTCAGAAATATAGACAGATATTGAAGGGCCGAAACGTTGTAATAAATATGGCAACAATGGTGAGGACAATAGTCTGAATAATGTAAATAGTGTACATAATACCTCATCTCAGAAATATAGACAGATACTGAAAGGCCGAAACGTTGTAATAAATATGGTGACAAAGATGAGGACAATAGTCCGAATAATGTAAATAATGTACATAATACCTCATCTCAGAAATATAGACAGATACAGAAATTTAGATTTATTAAAAAATATCGAAATATAAAAGATGTATGCATTTCCTATGAAAAGATTATAAATCAAATTCTCATGTTAAGTTACTAATGATTATGATAAGTTTGAAAAATCTGAAGGCAATTTCTCAGTCTCGCCATTTATATGAAGAACATAAAAATACCATACGGAGAACCACTGTAAATAGTGATTTTCCAAGCGTAGCTTAGATGTGGCACAAGGCCGGAGGCATTGGGCACCCAGTGTGAATCGAACTAACTACTCAGTCGTAATTGTTCTACCGAGACAAGCTTGCTAACCATTACACCACGCCAAAGCGCACAGACCGCTGTAAATAAGTTTTAATAAAAAATCAGATTAATAAGTATTAATTCCTAGCATTTTTATGGTATCTTATATGTAGCTGTATTTTAACTAAAACATAGAAATAGTGAATGCGATTCAAATTTGAGCTCCAAATTTAACCATTTCCTATAAGTTATTATATATTCGATTAATGCGTTTTCGAATAGTGCGTATCTTTTAATGTACTTCTAATTAGCCACACTGATTGTGGGATTCCTGAACTTTAAATTTATTTTTCGCGGCTTTTTTTAAAAGTTAATTAGCATTAAGGTTAATTAGCATTTTGCATGTAAGCATGATTTTAACACGATGCAGGAAAAAGGTAAGAATATGCTATAAATAATATAAATATTAGATTATTAAATTTAACTTATTTATCTTTCACGATAAGAGACAGTATATTAAAATAAGTATAAGACACGTAAAAGGTGTATAAAGTAATTATCATACATATAAAATATGTAATATTTTCGTATTCTGATGAAGTCAAACTCTATGAAACTGACGTAGCCCTTTGCTGCTCTGTCCACGTGATCAATGGTAGACGTTACATATCTTCATTGCGTTGTCGTACACACTTCAATTTAATATACCAATTTCATTTCGATTCATAATAAACCTAATGTCTTTTTTTGTTGTTGTTGTTTCAGTATTAAGGACTTTGAATACTCTTTGTGAACATTTTTATACCTTTTATACATTGAAGCAACACTGGATTTATGTTGTTTAAATATTACGTAGATATGCAGCACTAGTTAATGTTTGTAATCCCTTATCATATAACATGGCGACTTCTCCCCGAACTAATGGCGAACGAGGAGGAGAAACGCATTGTGGGTAGGGCTCTTGGATTGGTTATGTATTGAGTTATTCTGTCGTTCTTACTTCCGGCATATCATGTGTTTAATTTTGAAAATGTTAGTGGGCCCCTTGTGACATCCTTATTTGGTCGCACAGGCCATATTATATCGCGCCCCTCCAGGGAGTCCACTGCACGTATAACGTTCACGTATATTTAAACTGAAAATATAACATTCCAAAAATGCCAAATACGATACAGACGGGGTTTAGTTCTTGATAATGATGGAAATAGCCAAATGCGCACGAAAAAAAACGCAAGAAAAAAAATGAACATCGGTTAGTTTATTCGCAATTTTCATTCTGTTGTGCACCAATTGATTCTGAAATTGGTAAAAAAAAAAAAAAAAAAAAAATTTAAGCATATTCTAGTTAGTACTTCCTCATTGATCGCATGATCTGTCAATGGCGTTCTTAGTATTTCTCAAAAGAGCCATATCATTTTATTTTTCTTCTTCATCTGGGACGAGGTTTGTTCTTAAGAACATTTTTCTATCTCTTAATACTTATACTATAAGATCTAGATATAAGGTTTAAATTAGCGTGTTTCATGACCATTCCTGTATCTCGAAAAATTTATACATGCTAGAGATTTCATTATTTTAAAAGCGTATCGAGCACCATTTAAAAAAAAAAATATAACCGTTTCCAGGAGCACCATTTTTAAAAAAAAATATAACCGTTTCCAGGACAAGATAAACTTTATCTGTAAAAAGAGTTTTATATATATATATATATATATATATATATATATATATATATATATGAAGAAAAATACTGAAAAAACAAACAAAAATCCTAATATGCTGTTTTAATGTTTAATATCAATGTCGGACGTTTCGGTCTAATAGACCATCTTCAGGACATATTCATAAAACATAATTTACATAGACCATATAAAATTCAACTGAAGATGGTCTATTAGACCGAAACGTCCGACGTTGACATTAAACATTAAAAACAGCATAATCGCATATTAGAATTTTTGTTTGTTTTTTTTCAGTATTTTTCTTCATACTGTCGGATCTATATCCATATATTTGCTTACATATATATATATATATATATATATATATATATATATATTGTAAAATACATCTATTTGACGCTGTAGTACATATCATCAGTGATGTTTCTAGCCCGAGTTCATTAGTGGTTTCGGGTCTTTCAACATAATATCCCCTCTTCACGGTGACTCAGCCGATACTGATCGGGTATCGATTTGTGTACCCTCCGTCAACTAGAAATTTTATCATCTTCCGAAATGCCCACCATTCGACTCTTCTTCGCAATTTATTGTCCAATCGCGAATGATTTCCGGTTCACCAGTAATATTCGCTCTTCCATAAAAAAGGAAGGAAACATAGCCACAATATATATATATTTATATGTATATATAAAGACATTTTTTATATTTATACATTCTTTTTATAGATACAAATATTTAAGTAAATGCTCTGTTTATAATAAACAGTATTAACAACATTTACCGGCCTGAATGTCCGAGAAATTGTCATAGAAAATATGCGTCCTCCGACGGTAAATGTTATTAATACTGTTTATTATAAACAGAGTATTTACTTAAATATTTGTATCTTTAAAAAAGAATGTATGAACACAAAAATGTCTTAAAATAATTGTCGGACTTTGTCCATTTCATAATATATATACATATATATATATATATATATATATATATATGTGTGTGTGTGTGTGTGTGTGTGTGTGCTGTATAACCTTATTGTAGCCATGAAAAGCATGCCTTAGTCACATCTTTTTCGATATAGTACAGTTTGTACATTATTCTTCTAGCATTACTGGGAATATTTAGTCTAAGTATATGCGTTTGGCTGGCATTTTTCCATTGATTTGTTTTATTAAAATCCCATATAAGACCCTTTAGTTAACAGTTGCATTCTGTTGGGTACAATTTATAGATTTTAATTATTTTATTAATTTATATGACCTACGCGATAAAAGTTTTTGTTTAATCCATTTATTTTAATATTTTGTTTGAGCTTTAGGATTTTGTTTAATAATTTTGTTTCCTTTCTTTTCATTTATTTCTTAAAGAGTTGTATTATTTAATTGTTTTTTAAAGCTTTTCACCCCAAGCAAGGCAGGGGTACCACTAGTACGCAAGGGCTTACAGAGAGTGGGTGCAAGAGTAAAGTGGCATGAGAGAGAGTAAAGGATGAAGAGAAGGACAGGGAACCAATGAAAGTACATATAAAAAGAAAAATCAAGAAGTATAAGCAGTCATTTGCTAATATACCCTGACGACTGGACGGAGTGATTCCCACAGTGTCCATCTATAAATCTTGAGTCGGGATGCTGAAGGTAACATCAACAGCGAATTGACAAATATTTCACTTGTATCAATACTCTCACAATCACTCTCTTTCTCTCTCTATATATATATATATATATATATATATATATATATATATATATATATATATATATATATATATAATGTAATGGATTAAGTCCGATAATTATTTAATATATTTTCTGTTTATACGTTATTTTTGTAGATACGATTCATTAAAGTAAAACAGTGCATATGCTTAAATAAATTGTATCTATAAAAATAACGTATAAATAATAGATATATATATATATATATATATATATATATATATATATATATATATATATATATATATATATATATATATATATATATATATTAAAATTGAGTTCATCTGAAAGCCAATTAATATTGAACGTGTATTTTTTTCTCTGAATATTCTCTGCAAGTCAAAAAACAACATAGATATTATCAAATGCATTTATTCATGACTTAGGATGACATTATTAATAAACATTTTTTGTCAATATGTGAATAGAAAGACACTACCAGAAATGACTACAGTAAAACCCTTGCAAGATTCAACCAATCGTAGAATTCCGGCAAATTAAATCCTGGCTTTTGAAATCTTGCAATCGTCTCGTCATAGCATATTTGGACGTAATTGCTTCATTAAATATGAAAATGGATCTCTTTGGCAGAGACAAGGACTAATTTCCGAAATAACTACCTATTAAAAATCATATTTTACTGAATGCATATATATATATATATATATATATATATATATATATATATATACAAAATATATATATATATATATATATATATATATATATATATATATATATATATATATATATATATATATATATATATATATATATATATATATATATATATATATATATATATGTATATATATATGTATATATATATATATATATATATGTATATATACATGTAAATATATATCTATATATATATATGAATATGTATATATAATGTATATTTATATATATATATATGTATATATCAATGTATATATATAAATGTATATACATCTATATGTATAAATATATGTATATATATATATATATATATATATATATATATATATATATATATATAAAAATATATGTATATATATATATATATGTATATATATGCATATATTTAAGTATATTAAGTAGACAGAATTTGTAAAGAGCGTCTACACAAACATGTGTATCCACTCAAATAACGCTTATTATAATAAAAAAGACCGTTGGATTCAAGGATATTTAATAATTCCTTAGAAGTTTTAAAAAGTGTGTAAAATATTAAAAAAATGTATAAAAAGAAAAGATTACATAGATAAAGCCCTTCGTAAGGTGTGGGCTGTACTTGTCAGAACAATTTTCTGTATCTCCTTGAGGCATGGACTTCCAGGAATCCCTTCAATTAGTCTACTGGAATCTTTTCCAACCAGTTCTAGGGCTCCAACTACAACAGGGATTGTTGATGTTCCCATATGCCACATTTTCACGATTTCTATTTCAAGGTCCTTGTACTTTGACAACTTTTTGAATATATTCAAAGATACATTGCAGTCGGCAGGGACTGCCATATCAATAAGGAGGCACCGTTTTTGTTTGTGGTCTTTAATAACAATATCTGGGCGGTTGGCCTTGATTGTTCTGTCAGTGTGTATTTGTAGTCCCATAGAATTGTAACAGATCCTATCTCCGTAACCGGGTCTGGGTGGTGTTCATACCAGTTTCTTTTTCAGTTTTCTTCCCGTAGAAGTTGCAGATTTTCCAGTGCAGATATTGGCCCACTCTGTCATGTCGGGTTTTATATTCAGTGGGTGCCAACACCGTACAACCTGCTACAAGATGATCAATCGTTTCTGGATATTTATCACAGAATCTGCATTTTGGGCTGACACAATATTTTAGTATATGTGCTTGATAATTCCTAGTTAGCAAGCATTCAACCCTGCACTACGTAGCCACTGATGGGTACGGGTTTTGTCTACGTCAGCTTGTTTGGTACGGGCAGAGTATATTATTATTATTATTATTATTACTATAAGTGCCGTGTGCTTTCCAGACGTTGGCAATGACGGCTCTCCACAAATATTCTGTCCTTTGTAGCTCTTAATAAATTTTGCCTTTTTGTAATCTCTCCTAAAACTTGTTCCGTCATCGATTGACTTAAGCTCGCTATGTAGGTTGTACGCTGTTTTCCTCTCTTTGTCTTGCCTTCAATCCATCGCATGAGTATAACATTTTTCAAGATCTCTTTGCTCATTATGTGTCCTAGATGTCTCAATTCTTTTTTCCTGAAGTTAAGTAGAAGTATTTTTTTTGTCTCCATATTCTCTAAAAATTCGTCGTTGCCCACATCTTCGGTTCATGGTTTGCTCATCATGCTTCTGTAGAACTGCATTACTTTGGGTCTCAAGTCTCTTCATCTACGCGGAGATTGTCCATCATTCACGCCCATATGAGAGGATCGGTACTACGTAACAGTTCAGCACCTTTTTCTTTGATTCCATTGCTTCAAGTCTCTTCTTCATCTATGCATAGATTTTCCATCATTCACTGCCATATAAAAGGACCGATACTACGTAACAGTTCAGTATTCTTTTCTTTGTTTCTAACGAAATTTTTCTTTTTGTTAATATTTTTCTTATCTTTTGGAAGGAAGGCTTCTTTATGATATTCCAAAGTATCTTCAGTTTACAGTGTCACTTTTTCCATCCTCTGTTAAAACATTTCCCAGATATTTAAATTCTTGTACCTGTTTGATTTGGGCATCTCTAATCTCCATGTTTAGCTGTTATTTTTGCTTACAATCATGGATTCTTTTCCTTGCAATTGACCCTTAGTCCTTTCTTCTCGCTTTCCTTCGTTACCTTCTTTATAATATACACCAATATTCCACGAGATTAAACGATGAATTTAGCAGTAGATGACATCTTTAAATGAAAATGCCAAAAATATAATTTATAAATATAATGACTGAGTCGGTGAAACTTTAACAGAATAAAATGAACGTTGGGCAGCTTACCCACAATTATTCTACAATTTCGATCCAACATCTTATTCGAAATTGGAAAAATACAATAAAAATTCAACAGACAGACCTCAGGTGAATTTAATAAAACCTTATCGCACATCAACAAGTTTTCTTACCTCTGTTTATAGAAAACTAACTTTCGCAGGATTGTATACGCGTTGGGATTCTTTTTGTCCCACTAAGCGCAAGATTAACATTATTAAAAAACCCTCCTACATAGAGCATTAAAGATCTGCTCGGAGCCCATCTTGAACGATGAAATCGACTTTGTTAAGGATACTCTATGTAGTTTAGGTTATCCGTTTGATACTGTTAATTCAGTTATCCGCAGTAAGGTTGTAGAGTTCAGAAATGCCAAGCTCTACACTGTCAAAACAACAGGTTCCTGCAAAAATTAGAAATCAAACTTTGCCGTTGAATGGACTCGTCCCGAACACCTATAGTTCCGCCATATGCGAACACCTATTAAAGAACAGAGATTGTGCAGCCAAATTTAGTACTGACTGGTTCAGTCTGAAGTCGGACGACCGGCTGATCGGTTGAACTCTCTGCCTTCGGGCGGGGAGGAACCCGAACGAGTCTACGCCGAAGGGCGGAGTCTCTTTCGGCGAGGTAAACCGACCCTGAACCCGTTTATACGGTTCAAAGGGCATATTTTTGGGCAAGCCCAGGGGCTCGGAGATCCCACGTTAAACCGGCCTTGTGCCACATGATACCCTCGTGGTGGGGGTGACTAAATACTAGTGCTGACTGGTTCGCGGTGTAATCCCGGTCACACTCTTTATTTCATCTTAAGGTTCTGGAGGCACTTTACATCTGGTCCCGCAAGCCTTCTTTGAGTAAACAACGTGAGTATTTGTTTGGGCTCGCTATCATTTGTCTCTAGTTCCTTTTGCTCATTTTCCCCCCTCAACTTCCTTTTATTGTACATTTTTCTCTGTTTAATTTGAAATTAAATCTCCCGTTGAAGCCTGAAGAGCGGGAGCGAAACCGGTTGCTTCGCCCGTTTTTAATATATCTAGTAATATTAAGTTTTACACTTTTTATTTCGATCATTAAATTTTGTACCTACAAAAATATCTTTTTATATATATATATATATATATATATATATATATATATATATATATATATATATGCAATAAAACTGTTTTGCAAAAAAGGTTTATCTTACCCACGAAACGGTTATATTTAAAGAAGTGCTCAATACACAGTTAAAAAAAATCAAAAGTCTACAGCTAGCCTCCTAACTAAACTTCGCTCCATTAATCCTCTGTGAGACTCCTATCTGCCTTCCATGGCTGATGCTATCCTCCAGGAAATTGACTGATTGCGCCTTCTTAGGCTCACGTTCTCTGCTGATATATTGAATCCATTGTTAGTTCAGCTGCTAATAAAATCGGTTCACTATGTCGGACGAGATAATTTTTCTTTCTAGAATCTATCTTACATATTTATAAATCTACCATTCGTCCATTCTTAGAATATTGCTGCCACATACGGTCTGGTGCCTCTTCTATTTACCTTGAGCTCCTTGATAAGATCCAAAAAATAATATGTGTGTGGTTGGAGGGTGAGGCCGCGCGGGGTCCGTACCAGCTGCTGCCGGCTGTGTCGGGATGAGAGGTTGGCTGTCGCTGCGTGTTTTGACAAGGAGGTACTGCTTAATGAGAGGACTGAGATTTTATCTAAGTGCAGGTTTGAACAAGTACCTTTTGGGTATGTATGAACCCGGATGAATGTAATGAATAAAATATTTTTTCCTTCCTCCTTTCATCATTCTTTCTTTCTTCCAGTGTTCATATATTTTGAGGGAATTCACTGCATTGCTCATTCTTCTACTTGCCTGAAGAGACCTTGCGGTTGAAACCCGGGTAGTAAGGCAGATCGCAATTTAGTGTTTTTGCAAATATTTTTGCTCGACATTTTCTATTTTGAAATCTTGCATTGAGCACTTTTTAGTGTTTATACCTTTTAGGCACGGCTGTTTTCAGCCTCCTTTTACAATATATACATTATTCGGACTATTGTCCTAATCTTTGTCACCGTATTTATTACAACGTTTCGGCCGTTGTACGTTCCGGCCTTCTTCAGGTGGTTGGAATGTCGTTCACTAGAGTAGACTGTTCTAGTTCCACGTGCCATGTTTAATGGATGTCAATTATCAGTTATCTTCTGTTGATTCCTCTCTCCAAGTTCTCGACTGCCTTAAACGGGTATTGAACTCACAACTCTTTGGATCCTGTCAATGGATCTAACCAACGCCTTTATCCACTGTGCCATGTGAGTTCAATTCCTTGTTAAGGCGGTGGAGAGGAGAATTAACGGATAACTGATAACTGACATCCATTAGACATGGCACGTGAAACTAGAACAGTCTACTCCAGTGAGCTAAATAAAAGGTTCAGTTCGACATTCCAACCACCTGAAGAAGGCCGGAGCGTACAACGGCCGAAAAGTTGTAATAAATATGGCGACAAATATGAGGACAATAGTCCGAATAATGAAAATAGTTTACATAATACTTCATCTCAGAAATATAGAGAGATCCTTTTACAATAAATTATTTTTGCCATATTTTATATATATATATATATATATATATGTATATAAATAAAAAGAAAGAACAGTAAGATATAAAATCCGGTGTTCTTATAGATATTTTATTTTTACAAAATAGTGCTCAATGTAAATTTACAGAGCATTAATATTATAAATTAATTGATTTAAAATATGGTTATTTTTTTCGCACACAGTTCCAACCATGTTTCAAAAATAGAAGCTAAAAACCCTAATTTTATTTTTTGCAAATAAATTAAAAGCATTAGTTCCATTTCATCTTCAAGCGAATTTTGGAGTAACTTTTAAAATTTACCGGGTTTTAAATACACAGCTAAAATCACGTTTCCATGGTTACAGAATATTCTACTCAAATTGAACACGGGGTGTCTAGATTTTCCTTATGACAGTATCATTGTATCAGTTATTAGCTACATTTTGGTAGGGGGTGAGGATGTATTTTACACTGAAACCTGACGTCGGTTGAATGGATGTCGTCTGAATTTAAAAAAAAAAAAAAAAAAAAAATTGTTAACGGTAAAAAAATTTTCAACGTCATCTTTTTAAAATTAAAGATTTTTTTTTACAATACTTTTTATTTAACTACGATTTGAAATATTTTCCTTTTTAATTTTTATTTTACTATATTCTTTTTAAGAACAGTCAAATGTATTAGACTCCATTATATTATGTAGGATTATTTTAACATTAAGTTTAATTATGTATATGAGGTTACATTTTTTTTTTTTTTTTTTTTTTTTTTGACTATGACAGCAGAAATGGTTACTTAATTTCACTGATTCAGTAAACTTTTTTCTTTTATATATAAACCTATTATTATAATATTTCACATGTAAGTACTGAGGACATGGGTCATTCAAAAGCTTACATGTTATGGTATTTCATATTAATTTTATTTTACAATAGGTGTTATTTTTGGATTCTTTTTAATGCGTGTAGTATTATTTAAAAGAAATTTAGGTTAGAATTCATTCAATTTAACTACAATTTTAATTACAAATTCAAAATTACAACTTTAAAATTTTAAAATATTTTCATTGTTTAGTTTTAATAGACTATATTACTTTATAACAGAAGGAAAATTACTCATATTAAGTAAGATTATTTTTCCATATCAAAGTATATGTAAATTTTTTTTTTTTTTTTTTTTTTCTTTTCTTCAAATTTAAATATTATTTAAGTAATATTAATGGCACTTACTACAAAACTAGCTAAGTCATTTCTCAGATTTAGTAAACTTTATTTATTTATTAATTAATTAATTTATTTATTTCAAATATATGTAACCTAATTAATAAAGTTTCATATGTATGTATAAATAACATGTTAGAATTCATTTTATTTTACTACAATTTTAATTTCAATTTTAAAATTATAACTTTAAAATTTTAAAAATATTTTCATTGTTAGTTTTAATTTAGACTATATTACTTTATAACAGAAGAATAATTACTCATAGTAAGTAAAAATTTTTTTCATATCAAAGTATATGTAAATTACAATTTTTTAAACTTTTTAATTTAGATATTATTTAAGTAATATTAATGGCCCAGACTACAAAACTATCTAAGTCATTTCTCAGAATTAGTAAACTTTATGTATTAATTCAAGTTTAAGTATGTATATGAGGTTACATTTTTTTTTTTTTTTTTTTTTTTTATATATATAAACCTAGTGATATAATGTTTCTCATGTAAGTACAAAAGGACATGGGTCATTCAAAAGCTTACATCTTATGGCATTTCATATTAATTTTATTTTACTATATTTGCTTTTTTTTTGGGATTCTTTTTAGTGCGTGTAGTATTATTTAAAAGAAATTTAGGTTAGAATTCATTCAATTTAACTTTAATTTTAGTTTCAATTTTAAAATTACAGACTTTAAACTTTTGAAATATTTTCATTGTTAGTTATATTAGACTATATTACTTTATAACAGAAGGAATATTACTCATAGTAAGTAAAATTATTTTTCAATATCCAAGTATATGTAAATTACAATTTTTAAACCTTTATATTTTAAAATATTATTTTAGTAATATTAATGGAACTTACTACAAAATTAGCCAAGTCATTTCTCGGATTTAGTAAACTTTATTTATTACTTAATTTATTTATTTATTTTAAATATATGTAACCTAAGTAGTAAAGTTTCATATGTATGTACCAAGAACAGGTTAGAATTCATTTTATTTAACTACAATTTTAATTACAATTTTAAAATTACCACATTAAAATAATAACTGATACAATGATACTGTCATAAGGAAAATCTAGACACCCCGTGTTCAATTTGAGTAGAATATTCCGTAACCATGGAAACGTGATTTTAGCTGTGTATTTAAAACCCGGTAAATTTTAAAAGTTACTCCAAAATTCGCTTGAAGATGAAATGGAACTAATGCTTTTAATTTATTTGCAAAAATAAAATTAGGGTTTTAGCTTCTATTTTTGAAACATGGTTGGAACTGTGTAGCGAAAAAAATAACCATATTTTAAATCAATTAATTTATAATATATATATATATATATATATATATATATATATATATATATGTATGTGTGTGTGTGCGTGCACGCGCATGTGTGTGTGTGTCTGTGATGAATTGCTTAATGTACACTCTTAATATTTCTAGTGATCCCTTTTAGTTCAAATAATTGATTCAATCCTCCCCCCTGAGAATACGTGCGTACAAATCCTTCATACGTCTGACATGCAAATCTCTGTGGATGATTTCCTGCAAATGTTCAAGATTGCGTGAATTCGCCTGAAAGAATACTTCTCTTTAGTTCCGGCCATATTTGCTTGTTGATATTTAAGTCAAATCTCTGAGCTAGCCAATCTTTCAATACGATGACACCTTCATCAGGCAGACTCTGTCGTGCTGCACGCAATCTGTGGCATCGAGAAGCACACATGCTGAAAAATCTCGCCTTTGTCGAAGTCTGGTACCAAATAGTCTTACAGGAACTGAGTGTAATTGGCACTATCCTAGCGACCGTCAATTTTAGCCAACTTTCTTTAACCATTCCTGTTTATGTGCATTCAATCAAGAAGAAGATCGTTGATTCCCTAAATAAGAATAACCTCTTGAACGACAAGCAGTACGGGTTTCGATCGTCCCGATCCACTGCTGATGTCTTAACTACTATTACTCACAGAATCAGTGAGGCACTAGCGAACAAATACATCTCAAGGACTATAGCATTAGATATTTCAAAAGCCTTTGGCAAGGTGTGGCATAAAGGTTTACTGCAGTTCTCTAGCTATGGAATCACTGGGAATGTTTTTTTAAGCATATCACCCCAAGCAAGGCGGGAGTGTCACTAGCACGTAAGGGGTTACAGAGAGTGAGAACAGGAGTAAAGAGGTTTGTTTGAGGAAAGGATATAGAGAAAGACGGTGATCAGGATCAAGGCATCAGAAGATGTCGATTGACATTACATTTGAATATTTGAAGATTTTGGCTATCACGGAAGCAATGCAAGAAGGAGGGAGTTTCACTGACAAAAAGTGCAAGAAAAGAAGCTGTTGGAGTAGAAGAGACGGCTGCATTTAAACGTTTCGACAGTGAAAAAAGGGGACCGAAATGCCAACGCAGTAACACGCTTAAATTCATGCAGCTGGGGTACCAGTGAAAGTAGCTCGTAGGTAGGATCCTGAAGATAGTTGTTAACAGCCAGTCCTCCGGAGCCCTAGCAATCAACGCAGGCGTCCCCCAGGGGTCGCTTCTGGGACCAACCAACGTTATATAAATGATCTGCCTAAGAGTATACCCCGATCATTTGTGGATATCTACATTAATGATACGACGATATATATATATATATATATATATATATATATATATATATATATATTTGTTTCATGTTTCATGATATGATTTATTACAATACTAATCATCGCTTTAGACATGCACAGTTATGAACTACCAACGTCCTGGGTATGACGATAAACTACACCTGGCAGCAAGGCCTCTAATCAGGAGATTTTGAGGAGCGTGGAACCACCTCTTAATTGCTGATGTTTCAGCTCCATCCTGACTCATGGTGGTAGCATTTGTTAGCTCTCTAGCTATCGAGTCCTTGGAGGAGTATTCTCTGATGGGAGACAGGGATGATTCTTTATGGTGGGTACATGAGTGCAGTTTTGTTTTGGAGGCATTAAAGTTTACAAGCATTTCCTGCCCCAGTCAACCACAGACTGGAGGTCCTTTTCGAAACCCACGGCCAGGTTAGTTTTGTCAGCAATGCTGGCTTTACTATGGAGACCGGAGTAAATAGTAGTGTCGTCTGCATAGAAGCCTACTTGGGAACTGATGACATCAAAAAGATCGTTGATGAAAATGAAAAATAATGTAGGACCCAGAATAAAGTTCGATTCGATTGGCAATTAGATCTGAATAGTGTAAATTAAGCAATCTAATAAATAAACAGTGTTTATTATTTTTGTTTCATGATATGTTTTATTACAATACTAATCATCTCTTTAGACATCCACAGTTATGAATCACCAACGTCCTGGGTATGACGATAAACTACATCTGGCAGCAAGGCCTCTAATCAGGAGGTTTTGAGGAGCATGGAACCACCTTTTAATTGCTGGTGTTTCAGCTCCATCCTCACCCATTGTGGTAGCATCTGTTAGCTCTCTAGCTATCGACTCCCTAGAGCAGTTTTCTCAATTATAAAGCCTTTCCTAACAGCTACATACCTGAATGTAGTTGTCAACGTTCAGTCCACCTGGGCCCTAGCAATCAAAGTAGACCTCACCCATGGATCGCTTCTCAGACCAAACCTCTTTTTACTTTACATAAATAATCTGCCTAAGAGTATACTCCGATCATTTGTGAATATCTATGCTGATGATACGACAATATACAGGGGTGGGGCTGCTTCAAAAATCTAGACCATCAGAGTTTGGCAGCTGTAACATCTTAGTTGGCAAGGGGTGGGAAATGACTAGTTGCCTGCAATACCTCGAAAACCAAATTAGTTACATTCCCTCATTGTCTATCAGACCTTGAACTATCACCAATCACGATAAATGGACGTCCCCTCAGGGAGGCTCCGTGCATTGAGTGTCTATTCAGTGACAAATTGTTTTCCAACCTACAGCCTCTTTCCCCACAGTCACAACGTTGCAAGAAAGTGTTCGGATGAACTACATTCCATAGTTCCACTAGTTCTAACCCTCACGCACATTGTAGTGAACCAGCCTGATTGCCATCGCATTCCATTTGTGTGAATCAAGTTCCACTCAAACAGCTTCTTCCCGCGTAATGCTGCTCTGTGGAACCGACTTGGGAAAGATTCTTTCCCGATCACTACAATCTTAATCTGTTCAAGAGCAGAATTAACAGTTATCTTCCCCACATATGCTCATAAATTATGCCTGCTACTTTGTAACGCTCTAACCTGATTGGCACCCGGCCGGGTCGTATATATTACTGTAAAAAAAAAATCAACAAATAAGCAAGGCGATAATGCCACTAAGGTGCAAGGGGCTACTCTGAGTAAAAGAGAATGAAAAGACTTTAGAAAGCACCGGAAACCCAATCCTAGACAGAAAACAATGGATAAACCTCTACTCCTGTTCAAAAGACCAGGAAGAACCTATTTAATCCTACTGGGAGAGAAGAAAAACAGAAAAATAAATAAATAATGAATTAAATTTCAGTGCTCAGTCAGCAACGTTAGAAGTATAGTTGAAATGGACTTTGGAAGGAACCGGAAACCCAATCCTGTTTAGGACACAAGGGATAAACCTCTACTCCTGTTCAAAAGACCAGGTAGGAGAATCTATCTACTCCTATTTGGAGAGAAGAAAAACAGAAAAATAAATAATCAATGAATTAAATTTCAGAGCTCAGTTGGAGACGCTAGAAGTATAGAGTTGAAATAGACTTTAGAAGGAAACGGAAATCCAATCCTAAACAAGAAACAAGAGATAAACCTCTACTCCTGTTCAAAAGACCAGAAAGGAGAACCTATCTACTCCTATTTGGAGAGAAGAAAAACAGAAAAATAAATAATTAATGAATTAAATTTCAGAGCTCAGACGGAGACGTTAGAAGTATAGAGTTGAAATAGAATTTAGAAGGGAGCGGAAACCCAATCCTAAACAGGAAACAAGGGATAAACCTCTACTCCTTTTTCAAAATATCGAGGAGGAGTTAAAACCGGACGATATTCGACCTTCTTTGCTGAATGTGATCTTAATTCAATCATCTACGTTCCATAGTTCTGACTAACTTAATTTTGCCTCCTGTATTTAATACTGGTTTCTTAACTGAAATACATTCGTTCAGTCTATTTGTTTGTTTAGCGACACATCAACACATTATGGGTCATTTAATGCCGAAATTTAATTTTGTGAGGAGCAGAACTATGAAAATGTTTTGCTGGTAATTTTGCTGTAAAATTGTATATATAGAAGAAGTCTTTTATATCCGGGTTTCTCTTATATCCGGGTTTGGTCTATTTTATATACATTAACACAGACTCTAATTTGGGACCAGAGAAAATCTCTCTTATATCCGGGTTTCTCTTATATCCGGGTCTCTTATATCCGGGTTACACTATATATTAATTCTATATATATATATTAATTCTATAGTTTTTTGACACCAGTATTTTTGGTGGCGATGGGGGCAAACTATTTGCTCGTACTGGGATCCTAACAGGAGCTGCGAATAATAGCAATTAATTGGTGGCTCAGCTTTCTTCAAAACCTCACGATTAGAAGCCTTATTGCCGGATGTGATTTATCGTTATACCCCGGACGATCTTCAGCCTTTGTTCTTGAAAGATACACATAGTGGCTTCTACTGTCTCCAAACGGACAAATCTCATTCACTTGCCTATTAGTCATCTTGAACTTCATTTTTCCACACCTGATCAGATTAGTATCAGCCTAAGCAGTGTCTTGAAACTTCTAAAAAACCGCTTCTTGAAATTCTTACTTCTTTAACGATATTCCTAGCCACCGTTGCAATCTTTATCCTGGTTTATTGAAAATGTATTTTTTCAACCCATGAAAAAAAGTTGTAAATCGAGTTAAAAAATGTTCAGTTTATCGAGGAAAAAAAAAAAAAGAGTAGAGTCACATGACCAAAAGTTTTTCCCGCCCATTTTTCAAGGTCAGCTACTTCTTCTGTCAGAATTCCTAGCACTAAATATAATTATTGTGTATAGAAATGACACCATTAAAGTCGTATGTTTCTTCTGGAGAAAACGCGATACGAAACTTCTATTTATGACTTGGTAATAATTAGAAATATATAGTTACTTATAGTCTAAATGACTTTCGCGTGGTACTGTCTATAGGCTTACATAATCATAACAATTTGTTTATGTATAGGTAATTTTGAAAAGTTCTCTGACAAGGTCTTCTTTTAATACTTTAGCAAAACTTGAAAAATTTATAAATATAACGCTTTTCACCATCCCATCATCGGCACGTATTTCTGAAGAAAGGAATCTATATATAAAACAGCGTTCTATTGTCTACACACACAAACGTGCGCGCGCACACATAGACATATATGTATATATATAAATATAAATATGAATATAAAAGTGTACATTGTGGTCAAAACCAAGTGGCGACAGTCTGTTTCAGGCTTGAACGTAATCTTCAAGCCATCAAATTGAGTTCAAGTCTGAAAAAGACTGTCGCCACTTGGTTTTGACTTCAGTGTCCACTTTTATATTTATATACTCACTATCTCTGATATTGAGCACTTTTATCATAAATATAGCATAACGTAAAACTATTATTTTTTTTATCATATATATATATATATACATATATATATACAAAAGTGAACATTGAAGTCAACACTCAGATGCGACAGGCTGTTTCATGCTAGACGCAATCATCAGGCGGCCTGATGATTGCGCCTAGCATGAAACAGCCTGTCGCCACTGAGTGTTAACTCCAATGTTCACTTTTATATTTACATACGCTCTATCTCTGATATTGAGCACTTTATCCCATAAATATAGCACACCTTAAAACTATATTTCTTCATATTTGTGAGTGTACACACACACACACACACACACACACACACACACACACACACACACACACACACATATATATATATATATATATATATATATATATATATAAATGGTGGTACTCGTTTGGAAAAACCTCAGATAGCTCAACTTGCAGTAGAACAAATATATATATATTGTGGAACCTCAACTCTCAAGTAATGAATAATAAACAGAGCATTTACTTAAATGTTAAAGGTTCGATTCCTGTCGGAGGACGAATATTTTCTATGAAAATTTCTCTGATATTTCAGGCTGGTAAATGTTGTTTAATACCGTTTATTATAAACAGAGCATTTACTTAAATATTTGTATCTATAAAAAGAACGTATAAAGATAAAAAATATCTTAAAATAATTGTCAGACTTTGTCCATTTCGTAATGTGCGTCGTCGTATATATATATATATATATATATATATATATATATTTCTGCTATATATATGTGTCTGTGTGTGTGTACAATAGGCAAATTGTCGCCATTTTATATTTTTAATTTTGCGCATGCGCGTTATTTGTTTTTGATTTTGCCGTCTACACAATATGATAGGGTCAGTTGGGTACAGTATTTGAGAAAAAAAGGCACCATGGCGCAATTCACTTCGCCAGAAATTTGGAAACGGTATGATGTACTGCTTGGCATTCGCACCAGTATGTCCAATACGAAGATTTTAATTTGTTTGGGTGTCAATGTGAGTACAATGCAGATGATGCGGAAAGGGTTGAGTTAGTCTAATGGTGATTACGAAGTTGTTTGGAGAGATCACTAATGATGGTGAATAAACAGACTAAATATAGTGGCCTACATCAAGTACCTTGAAGAAGTGATGCTATCTTGAATCAAGGGGATGGCTTGTAACAGCAAAAATGAATTTAAAGCACGCATGATGGCAGCAATCACCAACTTAAAAAGGAGACCGTCCAGAAGAAATGCAGGAGATTCCGAAGTCGTCTGAAGGCCGTGACTGAAGCTAACTGGGATTTTATTGAATAAAATTCAGTATTTCAAGATATTTTTATGTAATTTTGTTGAATATATTAGTTGAAACGAAATATTAGTGTTATTCTTATTTTTGCGTAATTTAGACGACAGTTTATCCATCGCACTCTATTGTACAGACACACACTCATATATATATATATATATATATATAGTCAGTTTTTGAAATGTGTTATATAGTATATGTATATATATGTTAGTGTTATTTTTGTGTAATTTAGACGACATTTAATCCATCGTTCCCTGTTGTACAGACACACACTCATATATATATATATATATATATATATAGAGAGAGAGAGAGAGAGTCAGTTCTTGAAATGTGATATATATATATATATATATATATATATAGAGAGAGAGAGAGAGAGAGAGAGAGTCAGTTCTTGAAATGTGATATATATATATATATATATATAGTCAGTTCCTGAAATAGAAATGATTCAATTAACTATCTAATTAACATCCGTGCTACATTAGCGACAAGTCCGTAAGTTATTGGTTAATAAATTACATTTTATATAACACGGCTGAAAAGCCATTAATATATACGCTCTCATGAATTTATCTCTTCAAAAGAAAGCGTCTCCATTTATAAATAAGTTTCTCTTTCTTTCTCTCTTTCTTTTTCTCTTTCTCTCTCTCTCTCTCTCTTACACACACACGTGCATATATATATATATATATATATATATATATGAGTATTTTTAAGTAGGAATTTGTATTTTTAAACTTAACCCTATCTATATAAATTTAAAAAAAACCCTTTACGTTCCTCTCTTAGCTTCATATTTACACTTTATTCTTCATATAAACCCAATTCAATGTCATAAGGTTAATATCCAATTTTAATTTTAAAAAAATTATTTTTAAGGCTAACACCTTCCACTCTCCCCTGACCTCTGTCTCGTGCCTTTCGTCTGACTGAAACATTGAAATGGATAAATTCTTTTTTAGTTTTTCGACAGATGTCACAGTTAAATTTCTAATTCTGAACTCAGTCTATATACCGGGGTTGAATAAGTGACTGACGAAGTTTTCGTCGCTTGAAATAGGTCTATACCCCATATGAAGTAATTATGGATTTTATTATGTACTAATTTATTTGCTCTGTAATAATAAATACATTGAGTTCTTTTTGTTGATCAGTTTTAATATTTTATATGACTAGGATCTACTTGGATTATATACCAACGTATTTATTACTCTTACTCTCACTCTCTCTCTCTCTCTCTCTATATATATATATATATATATATATATATATATATATATAATAAGAAGGCTTAAACACTAATATTCCATGGTCATAATTTATTCCATTGGAATCGTAAATACGATCCAATTCATCAGACCTACAAATTCTGGTAAATATACACATACATATGCAAAATATATAAATATATATACATAGATGCATACACATATATATATATATATTGAATAAAAAGTTCCAAGAGGATAGAATCCAGGTAGAACTCAGTGTCCAGGACAGAGTAAGGATATAATAAAAAGGCCTTTTTATATATATATATATATTACGCAGTATATAATATTATTTTCATCTATCGCCTTGAATATTCGAAAATATAACGTTAAAGTAATAAAATCTAATAAATAAAAAGCCAACACTTCTTTAGAATTTTTTTTTTTTTAGTTTCGGATAGGAAATTGTCCATATATAGATGTCTGGGAAGTCTTGGTAAGACTTGCGTTCATAAGGCACTATTCAATGCCATTTTGTCGACAGTGCACTCTGGGAATTTGTTGGCAGTCTTTCCTCTCAAGAGAAACGCAGGTTCAAATCCTGTCGGAGAACACACAATTTTTCTTTAATGAGATTCTCTGAATATTCATGTCGGTAGACAAAATTAAATACGAATTTTGCTTAATAAAGAAACGAGGCGTCTAGTCAAGTATGGGCGCCCACAAAATAGCGTTTAGTTAACAAATTTTATCTGATTAATAAATTATAAATTAATCACTTCTTTATATATTTTATTTTCGCCCACAAAAAAAAACGAAAAACCCTAAACAGGAAATTTGATAGATTATTTAATTGTTGGAATGTTCATTACAGTTATTTGAAACAAAAGGAGAAAAATCTAGTCGCTTAAAACAAATCAAAAACACAAATGTTAAATGTTGTGTTCAAACTAAAGAATTCTGGCAAAATTTCTTGCCATTTTTTCAGTCCCCAAGTTAGATGTTCCTCTTTAAAGAGAACAAACATCGAGCGTTGAAAATTTGCTGTCTCATCCTGGAACAACAAATGGTTAAAAAAATTATAGATTAGTTAATTTTTTTAGTTCATTCATATAGTAAAATATTTAGTTAATTTTTTTCATATGTTAATCAATTCTTTTTCATCATATAGTAAATCTAAAATTTACTGGATTTTGTAAAAGTACCCTGTATTATATATATATATATATATATATATATATATATATATATATATATATATATATATATATATATATATATATATATATATATATATATATATATATATATTGATTAAATAATATTTATGTTAGTCACACCACAAACTCGGTTACACAACTCTTGACTCTACATTTGAATGATAACTCTAACATTTTTTAGGCATTTAAAACAACATGCCTGGCTGCATACACAATTCCAGAAAATCCTTGTTGAAAACGCAACATGAAAACAATAGACAAAAACTAAAAATTCTTGAAGCTATATACATAAACCAGTTGAAACTACGAAATCGTCAAATATTCTTAAATGTCTATAATTGATAACAGAAGCCATTGGTTTATACCAACGGCTTCCCATACTTAATACTTCTCGTTTTCACTCTCACATGGTCATGTGTGACGTCACAAGCTGCGACGCGATTTACGCTTTTTTGATTGTTTTAAGCGACTAGATTTTTCTCCTTTTGTTTCAAATAATTGTAATGAACATTCCAACAATTAAATCTATCAAATTTCCTGTTTTGGGTTTTTCGTTTGTTTTTTTTTTTGTTCCTTCGTCAACTCACCGGAGCACTCGAGAAAACTTAATAAATAAACTTAGGCCTCCGACAGGATTCAAACGTGCGCCCCGCTTTTGCAAGAGATAAATTAAAGATAAATAAGAACCTTGTTTGATTGCGAAGCCCTCCACAGGCGAACTAGACTGTGGTTTCTTCTGCAAAGCGGATGGGGGTCAGCTTCGAATTTTACCGGAAGACACATCTTTTTTATTAACCTACGAGTGCCCACGATAGAAGACGAAATAAATTCAGTTAAAAAAAAAAAAAAATAGCGAAACGTCTGCTCAAATACGGAAAGGTGGTTGACTGCTAAGTGTTGCAAGATTGGGTGTGGGTGTGGGTGTGGTGTAATGGGTAATTCCTCGGAATTGTTAAGCGGAGAGCCGAGTTCAAATTCCACTTTGGCTTGTCATATTCATTTACGCGCAAATACTGTTGGGAAACGTAGGATTCCACCTCTTCTCCTCCAGCTATGGGTTCATCAGTAAGAGTCTTATTTTGCCATTATTTAAAATTTTAAAAGAATTATCAATCATAAATAATAAGTTTTCCTTCTTTATTTCAAGAGGTTGTTTTTTTTTTTAATGTCATACACCAGGAAATAAGCAGTCATGACTTTCCACGAACCGTTCTGGGTAAGACGATAAACTACATCCGACAACAATACCTTTGATCAGAAGGTTTTGAGTAGCGTGGAGCCATCTCTTAGTTTCTGGTGTTCCCAAGCCCGCCCTAGGCCGGGGTGCTAACACCTATTAGGATCACAGCTACGGGCAAATAGTTAACCCCCAAAATGGGTCGAAACACTATGAAAGTATAAAAATAGATTTTCACACCAGCAATATTTTAAAAAATATTACCAGCAATACATTTCTGAAAAAAAATTACTAACAATATATTTTTGAAAAAAAAAATTACCAGCAATAAAAATCTTAAATAACCCATTGAGGTGTTGATATGCCGTAAAGTAAAATAAACCTTTCCACGGATTCGCCCTCTTTATTGTCTCTGCATTTTGGGGGACTATACTGGAGAGGTTTCCTGTTGCCTCCTCCACAGTCCGAAATTCAGAGGATTTCTTCTCTTAGACTGGTTACCAATCAAGGATAGAGAGACAAGTTTACAATGCTATTTAACAAAAGAAGGGAAAAAGATGGATATATGTCTTGCTCAAGAGTATTTTTGCGAAAGTAAACGCAGGATATGAACTCTGCTCCCAGATTCCAATTTCGTTTCTCTTACATATCATTTGCTATTACCGACAAGAAACAGCGAAATCTGCCAAACATAAATCCGCTTTGCTGGATCGGGAAATCCGTTGTCTCCGGATCTGGCTAATTCCTGAAATTGAAAGTTTCCTTATTTAGAAAGAAAAAAAATGGAGACGTTTCGTGCTTTGCATATCACTGCTGTCTTTTAAAATAAAACGTTTCTATCGATCGTAATGTCTATTTTATTTATATTATTCTATCTGAACCTGTCGGAATATTGTGAGTGTTGACAAGTAAGATTTGCCAATATTTTATGTACGTCTGTTCTGGTCCTAACACCATTTGCCTTTATCCTCCCATTCACTCTCCCCTATCCCCAAAACTCAGAGATCATCAGATTTTTTTTTCACACAGGGCAGAGAGAAAGACAGACGCGGAACGGGTAACCATTTTGTTCGACACAATATACTGAATACATAAAAAATAAAGACAACATATTATTTCCAAAAATTTATCAAAGAAGGCGACATTAGCAATAAAATAGTTATATCTACACCCAGTCCTCTCATATCCGAATCTCATAAACTCAGTTAAGTTAGGTGTCATGCGTGATACACACTTAAGCGGTCATGTACATACATGACTGACGAGGCTGATTTTTTTCCTGTAGTAGGTTGCCATTTCTTTCTGCGGTAGACCAGTTACCATCTAAGGCTATAGAACCCAATTTGTCCTGCTATTTTACCCATAGCTGGAGGGAGAAGAGGATTCATACCTTCCCCAAGGGTATTAGCACGTAAGTGAATATCACTTAAGTTATGTGCCATGCGTAATACACGCTTAGGCGATCATGTATCTTTCTATACATGACTGATGAGGCATATTTTTTCCCGCAGTAGGTTGCCAACTCTCTATGCTTTTGTTCACTAAACTTTGGGATAAGTCACTGGATACTTGAGGATACATGGCGTTGGTCGTATCCAGTGACTTGACCCAAAAAGTTATGAGTTCAATACCTGGCTATTCCGGTGGTGAAAAAAAGCTTGGCGACTTTAGTTAAAGGGAGATAACTGAGACATCCGGAAGAGGCATGACACGTGGAACTAGAACAATCTATCCTTGCTGGACGAAATAAAGGGTTCAGTTCGAACTTCCAATCATCCGAAGAAGGCCGGAATGAACAACGACCGAAACGTCGTGAATAAAGATGAGGACAACAGTCCAAACAATGTAAATAATGTAAATCATTCCAATACCTTATCTCATAAATATAGACAAGAGAATTGCTTTTCCTTTATCGTGTCCGTACACAATTAATTTTCTATCCGTACGCAGGTGGTTTTATCCATTGTCTTAATTTTAATATCGTTCGCAAATACATCAATAGAGGCCAGATACTTTTTGTTTGACTACTGTTCATACAAAGAAGCAATTTAATTGTATCGCTTCTCGAAATGAAATCAAAACAGGGTCCAAGTCAGAAGAGCCAGGTAACAGACAGATACTACACTCTGATCCTAAGTTTAAAAAAAAAAAAAAACTTAACTGCCGCATGTAGAGATATAGGATTAAGATTATAGTGATCGAGGAAGCAACCTCTCGGGATTCGCTTCCACAGAGCTGTTCGAGTGGAACTTCTCTCTCACCGATGGAATAGAGAGGTTTGCTAACTAAAGTCACCAAGCTTTTGTTCACAACTGCAGTAGCCATGTATCGAATTCTTTGGGTCAAATCACTGGATCCAACCAACGCTTTTATCCACTGGACCTCAACCTCAAGGATGTGACTTGATCCAAAGAATTGTGAGTTCAATTCCTGGATACCGCAGTAGTGAACAAAAGCATGGAGACTTTAGTTAAAGGGAGATAACTGAGACATCCGGAAGAGGCATGTCACGTGGAACTAGAACAATCTATCCCTGCTGGACGAAATAAAGGGTTCAGTTTGAGATTCCAATCAGAAGGCCGGGGCGTACAACGGCCGAAACGTCGTGAATATAAGCAATAAAGATGAGGACAACAGTGTAAATAATGTAAATAATATCAATACGTCATCTCATAAATATAGAAAGACAAGAGAATTTTCTTTCGTATATCGTGTCCGTACATAATTCATTTTCTAACCGGATGCAGGTGGTTTTATTCATTTTCTTATTCTTAATCGTATCGCTTCTCAAACTGAAACCAAAACAGGTTCCAAGTCAGAAGTGACAGGTAACGGAGAGATACTACGCTCTGATCCTAGCTTTAAAAAAAAAGAAGCTTAACCACCTCATGTACAGATATAGGATAAAGATTGTAGTGATCGTGGAAACAACCTCTTGGGATTCGGTTCCACAGAGTAGTGATTCGCGGGACGAAGCTGTGCGAGTGGAACGTACTTCTCTCTCACCGATGGAATACAAAGAGAATGTGAGTGGTTTGCTACTATGTAAGTGGTATGGTGTGTCCTTGCCGTGAAGTTTTGAACTGATACAACCGGAGGGGATGTAGTTCGTCCGAACACTTTCCATGGAAGTAGCGATAGAACACCAAGAGACTTGTCACAGCCCGCCTATGAGAGAGAGGCTGAAGAGGAGGAGAGTAATTCGTCACCCACAAGGGTCCGGAGACGCTTTTGGATTCTGGGGAGTGAGGTCGAGACATCTCCCGCCCAAATATGATAAAAAGATATGGATGTTTTCATTTTTTTCGTCCCTTTTGAACGTGCATCGGCCCCTTCCCTGTTTTTTTGACACGCACCGACGTGAACCAGAATCGAGACGAAACGTGGATGATTCAATGGGCTAGTCGGTAGCGTTGGATATTTTGAACTTGTTCAGGGTCTGTACAGTAGAAATTGATAAATATAAAATATTCATATAATGTTTTTTAAAAGATTTTTTTTTGTGGTCTCTGATAATTTAAATTGGTTTTTCTCTTCTTAAAATTATCAGAGAGACCCTTTACTTTATTTATTTCTTTTACGGCATATCAACCTCAGTGGGTTATTTAATGGCGACAAAATCTTTATTTCTGGTAATACTTTTTTTCCCTTCAAAAATATATTTCTGGTAATATTTTTTCATAAAAAATGTATAACTGGTAATTTTTTTTCAAAAATGTATTGGTGGTAATATTTTTTCAAAGATATATTGCTGAAAATAATGTATCGCTGGTAATAGATTTTTAAACAAAGTATTTCTGGTATTAAACCCTATCTTTAAACTTTCATAGTGTTTTGACCACAGTTTGGGTGGGGGGGGTTAACTATTTGCCCATAGCTGGGACCCTAACAGGTGCTACCACCCCGGTTCAGGATGGACCTGGGAACAGCAGCAATTAAATGTGGTTTATCGTCTTACCCAGGACGCGGATGTCGTTTATCGTCATACCCATTATGCAGACGTAGTTTATCATCTTATTCAGGACGCGGATGTAGTTTATCGTCTAACCCAGAACGGCTTCCTTCTGGTGTGGCGTAACGAATAACGGCTTCGAATGAGAAATCGGAAAGCCGAGTTCGAATTCATGTCGGGTTCGTTACTTTCACTTGCATGCAAATACCTTTGGGAAAAGCATGAACCCGCTCCCAGCTATGAATTGAGTGGCATGACAGCCTTCGTCCTTGGTTGGTACACAGTCTACCGAAAGAAACGTCAATCTATTGTGGGAAAATCTTCTGCCTTGTCAGTCACGAAGCGAAAGAGCCATTATCGGCCAACCGTGTATCGCATATAGCCCTTAACCGACTGTTGCTTAATCGCTCCGTCTATGGAATTCTCTACAGGAGGATACTGAGAATTCCACGGAATGGCGAGTTAGTAACAAGAAAGAAAAAACTCCTATACTCAGAATCAGGAAAAAAACAGCTAATATTCCTTGGACATTATAAAGCGAAACAAGGACTTGGAAAAATTAATCCTTACGGGGCATATTGATGGGAAGAGAGATAGGCGAAGACAGAGAGCCACTTACATGACAAGCTTGTGTCAATGGATGGCGGAACGGAGTCGGGAGACCGAGGGCACGTGAAACAGAGAAAAAGTAGAAAAAGAAGAATGGCTTGGAATTTGATGAAAATAAGAAAGAGAAGAATTATCGGTTGCTTTGAGCAAAGAACGAATCTCAAGAAACGAGAGGGTGTAAAGGATACTATATAACGAGACCATCTTCTCACACAACCGCCATGATTGACAGTATTGCCGAAAATTCGACACCCAGGGAAAAAGAATCAATCTGATTAAAGCGAGGCGGTTTGATTGGGCGGAAGCCGAGGCTATAACTCAATTACCAAACACCAGGTGGCATTGTATATCTCGTTCACCATTTCGCTCGCGTTCTTACTCTCGTTTAAGATCTCGTTTCGTTCGTGCTCTCTGTTCTTTTCTAGTTTTGGTTCTTTATCTCTAGCTTCATCTGCCTCTGGCTCTCAGGCATCCATTATACCGTTCACTCTCTTGTTCGGCTTTCTTTCTTTCTTTCTTTCTTTCTTTCTTTCTTTCTTTCTTTCTTTGTCATTTATAATCACATTCAATCCCTTACTTTAAGATCGCGTTTCATCCTTGCTTTCTTTATCTTTTCTTACTTTCTTTTCTTTTTTACTTCCTTTTGTTTCTTTTGCTTTTTCCTTTCATTATCATTATTTCTTTCATTCTCTTTTTCTTTCTTTCTTTCTTTCTTTCTTTCTTTCTTTCTTTGTAATTTCATTTTCTTTCCTTTCTTTCTTTTAATTCCATTATCATTTCTTTCTTTCTTTCTTTCTTTCTTTCTTTCTTTCTTTCTTTCTTTCTTTCTTTGTAATTTCATTTTCTTTCCTTTCTTTCTTTTAATTCCATTATCATTTCTTTCTTTCTTTCTTTGTAATTTCATTTTCTTTCCTTTCTTTTAATTCCATTATCATTTCTTTCTTTCTTTCTTTCTTTCTTTCTTTCTTTCTTTCTTTCTTTCTTTCTTTCTTTCTTAGTCATTTATAAGCACCTTCAATCCCTTACTTTAAGATTACGTTTTACCTTTGCTTTCTTTATCTTTTCTTACTTTCGTTTTCTTTTCTTCTTTTCTTTTTTTTCTTTCATTTTCTTTCTTTCTTTCTTTCTTTCTTTCTTTCTTTCTTTCTTTCTTTCTTTCTTTCTTTCTTTCTTATTCTTTTATAATCACCTTCAATCCCTAACTTTAAGATCGCGTTTCATCCTTGCATTCTTGTCTTTTCGAATTTTCATTATTTTTCTTACTTTCTTTTTCTTTCTTTATCTTTTTCTTTCATTCTCATTCTCATTCTTTCTTTCTTTCTTTTATTCTTTCTCAGTCATTTATAATCACCTTTAATCCCTTTAATATCGCCTTTCACCCTTGTTTATTTTATTTTCTTCCTTTTCTTTCTTTTTTCTTTCTTTCCCATTTTTCTTTTTTCTTTCTTTCGCTCTTTCTATTTCTTATTTTTTTCTAACACTATCATTTTCTCTTTCTCTTTCATCTATAATCTCGTTCATATTCGTGCTCTCATTTAAAATTATGTTTCTTTCTTTCTTTTTTCTTTTCTCACAATCCCCCGTAAACTCGTTCATGCTTTCGTTTTGTCGTGCATTCTTTTCTTTGTTAATTTTCTACCTTCTTTATGTATTTCTCTTCCTTTTTTTTCAATCTCCTAAATTCTCTCATTGTTCCAACCCATAATTTCGTCTATTCTCTTAGTCTCGTTCAATATCTCGTTCAATATCTCGTTCAATATCTCGTTTGTTTGTTTTGTTTTTTTTTCTTCCACATTTCTTCTCTCTTTCTCACGCTCAGAGTCATCTATAATTTCGTTCATTCACTTAGTCTCGTTTAAGATCTCGTTTCGTTTCAGGTTTCTTTGCTAATTTTTCCTCTCTGTCGCTTACTTTCTTGTTGGGTCATCTATAATCTCGTCCATATTCTCGTTCTCGATGTTATTCTCGTTTAAGACATCATTCCGCTTCAGCTTGGTTTTCGTTCCCTTTTGGCATTTCTTTTCCTAGCTCTGTCCATCTTTTCCCGTTTTCTCTTTTCCTACCTTTCACACACACACACACGCACACACGCACGCACACACACACATACTCACATACGCACGCATGTATACGAACGTGTATACACCCACACATACAGATACACACACACACACTAACTCAGACACAAATTATAAAAAAACACATATATGCGCAAAGACACACGCACACACATACAAACACGCACAATGAGACACCCGCATATACACACACAGATATACGCTCGCGCACAGTAAGACACTCACACACACTCACAGAGACATACGCGCACACAAACACATACGAACACACACAAGCACACGTGCACAAACACATACGAACACACACAAGCACACGTGCACACCGACATACGTACACACACACTCACAGACACATGCATGCAGACAAGCACACACATGCGCATATGCACACGCGCACACGCATACACGCGCGTGCACACACTGACACAGACACACACATACACACACCTACACGCATTCACACACACGATACAGTGAGAATCGTCAGTTTGTCTCATTTTCTTTCTTTCTATTTCGTTTTCGGTCGCCATTTTTAGTTTGTACTTTTAACTTTCTTAGTGTTTTTTTCTGTTACTTTTCTTCTGTCTTTCTATCTACCGTTCTTCTATAATCTCGTTCGCCTTCTCGTTTGTGCTGTTAATCTCGTTTAAGTTCTCTCTCTCTCTCTCTCTCTCTCTCTCTCTCTCTCTCTCTCTCTCTCTCTTTCTCTCTCGTTTTTACGCGGAAACGTCTTTAGAGGTCAGGAAAATCACAAAGACTGTTGGATGTTACTGGAAAAAAGCCAGAGAAATGAGGCAATGTAATTGATGTTAAAGACAAAATCTTGATGATTCTAAGTGGTGGGAGGAATCTTCAGTGGTCATAGCATGATGTTTCAGAATAATCGGAATAAAGTGAAACAAAAATGAGAGTGAGAATTACTTGGCCATTAGGTACGCTAAAAAGAAATTTTAATCAGTGTGAAATTGAATGGAAATTGTTTTTTTCTTTTCTTTTTTTTTTGTTGTTTTAGATCATACCACCCCATTCAAGAAATCTGACCAAATGTAACTTCCTTCTTACCAGTGGAATGTTAAGAGAATATGGATGGTTCGCCCTGGTCTAAATGGTATGGTGGGTCTTAGCTGTCTGAGATCGTGGAATGATGATATGTAGTTTATCAATGTTATTATGACTAATACTAATTCTCGCATATAAATATCTTGATCCTGACACTTCTCTTTAATATTTTTAGGTGTGGGGATCATGGTACTCCTGAACTTCCTATGAGCACTGCATGGTAAGTAATGTTTGTCCCGTTAGTATCCTACCTGGTCCTTGTCCAGCCATCTTTTTATACAATTTCGTTAAATAGGTAGCTCGATGTATTTATCTGCCTCTTCCCTTTGAGTGTTAAATTCTCCATACCCTCTTTTGTTCATAATGCTTTCCATAAACGTCAGCTATCCCATAAAGTGAAAATGTAGTGCACAGATATTAGGCGAACCAGTTTACCGCGGTACCCGGTGTACCGCGGGTGGATGATGAACCCCAAGATTTTGCTCTTGTACCATCAATATCGCTGATTTTCTTAGAAATTCCACCCGATTTTACCAATTTTTGGGGCCATCTTCTTCACGATAGACAGAACAAACCCATCAGATGGGTCCTAATTTGTTTTAATAATTGCACCCCTTGATTTGGATGATCAAAACGGCCCAAATTTTGTGAAATATTAAAACCTTGCCCCTTTCATACCTCATCCAATTGTATTGATAATAATTACACATGATTACTTTATATTTCTATTTCCCGTCTGATCAAAGAGTTCTTATAATATCGGACTAATTAACAGGAATTCAATGACTGCAATCAATTACCCTGGATGGGGTATAAATAGGAGTACTTTTCTCTAGTTGATCATGTTCAATTTGACTATCCAACAGTAGACATCAAGAATCTCTCATAAATAAACAAATATAAATAGCGTTACTAATTAGGGGTCGAAATCAGGAATTCCCGGAAACAAATTTCACGAATAGTTATATTTACCTGTCTATATTTCTGAGATGAGGTATTATGTACACTATTTACATTATTCGGACTATTGTCCTCATCCTTGTCGCCATATTTATTACAACGTTTCGGCCTTTCAGTATCTGTCTATATTTCTGAGATGAGGTATTATGTACACTATTTACATTATTCGGACTATTGTCCACATCTTTGTCGCCATATTTATTACAACGTTTCGGCCCTTCAGTATCTGTCTATATTTCTGAGATGAGGTATGATGTACACTATTTACATTATTTGGACTATTCTCCTCATCTTTCTTGCCATATTTATTACAACGTTTCGGCCTTTCAGTATCTGTCTGTATTTATGAGATGAAGTATTATGTACACTATTTATATTATTGGGACTATTGTCCTCTTCTTTGTAGCCATTTTTATCACAACGTTTCGGCCGTTGTATTCTCTGGTCTTCTTCAGTTGGTTGAAGCAGGTGGTAGATCACTGTGCCATGTGTCCTTCGGGATACATGGCACAGTTAGTTAGATCCAGTGACAGGGCCCAAAGAGTGTGAGTTCAATACCTGGTTAAGGCAGTGGAGAACTTTCAGAGGGGAATTAACAGGAGATAACTGACATCCATTTAACATGGCACGTGAAACTAGAACATTCTAACGCAGTGAGCGAAATAAAGGGTTCAGTTCGACATTCCAACCACCTGAAGAAGGCCGGAGTGTACAACGGCCGAAACGATGTCATAAACATGGCGACAAAGATGAGGACACTAGTCCGAATAATGTAAATAGAGTTATATTTACGTGTAAATTTACATGCTTAATTCGAAAATAACAAAAAATTTTGATAAAATCTACCTTTTTGGAGTTATCGACAATAAAAGTTCGGATTCATTCGTGTCGCGGCAGCCATTACTGGCTTTGTTTGCATATATTTGCTGCGGATCGGACATTTACTTTTCTCGATTATTGCGCACGCACTGATGTAAACAACGCGAATAATAGCTGCCGTGCCTTGGCCGACAACGACACGAATGAGTTCGAACTTTTATTGTCGATAACTTCAAAACGGTAGATTTTACAAAAATTTCCTTGTTATTTTCGAATTAGGCATGTAAATTTAGAATGAAAAAATAACTGTTCGGGAGATTTTTATTAGATACTTAGCGCGGGGCTTAAAAAGCAAATTACCCGAAATTTCTTATGGAATCCTTGGCATAAATTAGTATAATTTTGGGGGGTTCTTTTCGAGCCATTATCTACGGTATATATCGCAAAATAGGGCCCAAAAATCAGGTAGGTGTCCTCCTATCTATCGGCCCCCCACCACGCAGCTACCGCGATTCACTTGCAGCGCTGTTCGGCCATCTTGGACTCCAAGGCCCGCTCTATAGCAGTGGACTACTGTACAATTGTTCTTTTTGCTTCTTAAAACTTCCTCGTTGCTCACATCCTCAGTCCAAGTGTTACAGAGTACGAAGGCCAGGGCCAGAATGGTCAACGATTGGACGGAGTACCTCGTGGGCGTGGTATTCTGACAATGATTGATTGCCTTTGTCTGGGTTTGGGATATAAGTCCAAGAAAGGCACAAATTCAGCAGAGAGCCTCAAGAATTTTGAAGCGTCGATACATTTCCCACACTCAGGATCGAGAGATCGACTTATACCACCCGCGGAAAGACGTTGAGCAAACGTGCAATATGCATTCCCGTGACGTCGTTACTCCCTCTGCCTCTTAGAATCCATGTTGTCACGTCTGTCCCCTCTTCTAATAAAAACGAATAAGAAAAAGAAATCGTCCTTTTTCGTTGATACTATTTTATGTAATGGCGAAGGGATTTTTTTAGCATTGACTGTCACATAGGATGATTGATACTACATGGCAGTTCAGCAGGTTTCTCTTCGTGTCTATTTTCCAGTTGCTTAATACTTTGCTTAGCTTTTGGGAGACATTTTCGGATATGTGTGCCTCATTTTTCTCTGTTAAGAAAATACTTTAATTCCAAAACATTTCTTTTAAATTAGAGGTATAATAAGATTTTGAGAATTCTTCTTTTATCCAACACCTAGGCAATCATTGCTCCCCACAACTTCCTAATTTTTATAGTTATTAGAAATGTATTTTTCTCGTTAGCAGCCCTCCCAGTTTCTACTGTTCTCAATTTTTTATAGTAATGTTCACTCTGTACAAGGCCCGAGGGCCACTCGTGGTAGAGGGTTAAAGAGTAAGAGGCACAGCTTATGCGGATATGTGTAGAAGATAATTGTTAAGCCTTGACTTGTGTAGGTTAATATTGTAGTGATCAGGGAAGCATCCTCTTGGGAGTCGGTTCCACAAAACAGCGGTTCGTGGGAAGAAGCTACTCGAGTGGAACTTATATCTCACCTGGGGAATACAAATGGAATGAGGGTCGTTCGCTACAATGGGCGTGGCATGACGGGTCTTAGCTGTGGAACTAAGGATCGTAGTTCGTCTAGACACTTGCTATGGAAATAGCGATAGAGCACGGATAGAGACGTTTCATCTGTAAGAAATGTTTTTGATTAATTCATTCATATTCTACGGCTTATCGACCCTTTGTAGGTTATTTAAAGCCAGGTTATTCAAAACTAAATATTTTCAGATTGTAAGTTTGTTTTTTTTTTTTTTTTTTTTTGTAATAAGGATTTTGTGATAAAACTCTTGCTAATTAACACATACCTAAGGGAGAAGTGATGGATCCATGCCTTTCCCAAGGGGGTTTGCGCGTGAGTGAATATAACGAACCCAACTGGAATTCGAACTCGGTTCCCCGATTAACAATTCCGAGCCATTATCTATTACACCACCTGCACATCTAAACTTACAGCATCTGTTACTTTCAAGCGGTCACCCATCTAGATACTGAACAGGCCCAATGTTGCTTAACTTCGTTGATCGTAGGGGAACCGGTTTTTCAACGTGATGTGGCCTTGAAGCCTGTGAGAAGGGCTTACGAGGTGGAAATTAATTCGTCACCCACAAGAACGCGGAGCTACAAAGAACAGGAAGTTGTGGAGACACATTATCGCTCACGTCCTTAAGAGAATTTGCATCTCACCAATGGAATACGAAGGGTATAAAGGTGGTGCGCCATTATGTGTTGGTTTTAGCCTTAAAGGTTAGGAGTAGTGGATCTAAAGAATGGACACTTTCCATGGAAAAATCGATAGAGGAGAGACGCTTTTTGGACTATCGATAGTAGAAAGTAAAGACTGAAAAACTCCCGCCCACAAATCTCCAGCACCTTCCTCAGTATCTTCATAGACAACAATTCTACAGTAGTCAGGACAATGTCGAACCTTCCTCGAATCTCAAATTATTATTATTAAGACAGGGTGCGTCAGAAATAGCTCCCATATAATGGTAAGACATTAGTGGAAATGGTGTGTTCATCTAGCAAATGCCTTACCACACTGTGGAGGGTATTTCTGGGATATATCTGTGAGACGTGTTTCTGCTGCACCCTGTACAAATATTTCATGCACTTACATGTTCAAGCCAGATGTCTGGTGATTATTGTTGTATAGTTAATGACAAAGACTTTCCACAGTTATCTCGCACCGTCCGCAGTATTCCCATAGATCTCAGTACTTCTGTGATTTAAACAGCGTCAATCCTTCCTTGAATAGTCAATTAACTCTATTAAAATTTTACTTGTCGCTCCCTCTGTTCTTTAGTTAGTTAGTTCTTTAGAGAGTTCGCACAACCGCTACGCCCTGCCAAAACCACATGAATACCGGAACTGGCATATTGGAGACGCTACTTGGTTTCAGTAGGAAAATGAATGAATGACAGAAAGAAAGTGTTGTAGCCAAAAATAAAGACACAAGAGAGGAATTGAGTTAAACAAATATATTAACAGAAACAGTAATACAAACATATACAGACGAGAGTGTTACAGCAAGAATGTTCGGTCCGACTGCCAGAGCTAACTGCTGTAAATTCCCCTCTCAAAGGGCAGTACCTGCTCCTATTTATAGATGGGAGAGTCCATGCGTGCGTGGGCAAATTACCATAAAAGAAAGAAAGAAAGAAAGAAGTGTTTAATAGGAATATGACAGACCAGGATTTTTCATTCATTTGACTTAGTTATGTAGTGCCAATATCACATAAATAATGGACTATACTATTTTGACATGTGAAAACACAGAACTTACATTTCAGAAATGTTACTTGCCCTGAAGATCTATTAAGTGAAACCTTGGTAGGTAGTTTCTGGCTCACTAAGATTATATATATATATCTATCTATATCTATCTTTCTATCTATCTCTCTCTCTCTCTCTCTCTATATATATATATATATATATATATATATATATATATATATATATATAACCTTTCATTTAAACCTGTTTTGTTGAATATGGCAGACCAGGATTTTTCATTTACTTGGCTTAGTTATGTAGTGCCAATAACTCATAAATAATGGACTATTCTATTTTGACATGTGAAAACTTACATATTAGAGATGTTACTTGGTTTCAGTGAGAAAATGAAAGAAAGATAGAAGTATTTAATTTCTCCTGCTAATATCTCATAAATAATGGACTATTTCCGTTTTGATAGCTTGTGAGAAGACAAAAGACATATCAGAAACACTACTTGGTTTCAGTAAGAAAATGAAAGAAAGAAGGGAAGATGTTTTTTTCAGTGAAATGAAAAAGTTGTCAGTTTCAAATCTTTTCATTTGTACACTCTTATTTATAAATAAATTTATTAATAAAAATGTTTGCAAAACATGTATTGGGTTTTATTAAACAAGTTATATTTAGACAGCAAGTATTTATCTAATCAAGTTTTATTAAATTCAACCAACAAAGGTTATTACTCAAGAGAAACATCTGATGCTTGGCTATTTGAAACAATTTTGATTAAATAATTGGTTTGATCAATAGGATTTTCAATGACAATGGAAACACTTTAAAAACAAAGCTTAAATTGTCAGATGAATCAGCATGACAAAAAATATAAAGACAAGGATGCTACTATGAATAATTGATGGAATGATGTTAATATTTCATCATGAAACTGTAAACAAATGCTACTGAAAAATATGTGTTGCTATGTCAGTATGCAAGCAAAAGGCTGATTTTATATGGCTTGTTTTCTCATTTTCAGTGACATTTAAAGTACATACTCAATTTACTAGATGACATTTCAGGCCGAGCTTGGGCATCATTTTAGAGTCTTCTTTTTCCATGCGCCGTGTCCCTTCAGGACATTGGCGATCATGGCTCTCCATAATTTCCTGTCCTTTGTAGATTTTAATGAATTTTACTTTTTTCTCATTTCTCCTAAAACTTGTTCTGTCATTCATTTACTCAAGCTTACTAAATAGATTAGACACTGTTTTCCTCTGTTTCTCTTGTCTTTAATCTGTCCTATGAGTATCAGATTTTCCAAGCCTTCTCTCCTCATAATGCGTCCTAGAAATTTCAACCATCTCTTCTTGATGTTAAGTAGGTTTCATTTTTGTTTCCATTTTCTCTAAAACGCTACTTGGCTTCAGTGAGAAAAGGGAAGAAAGGAAGATAGAAGTATTTATGTCTGTTTCAGTGAAATAGAAAAGAGTTGTCAATTTCAAATATTTTCATTTGTACCCCCGCCTTACTTATAAATACATTTATTGTTAAAAATCTTTGCAAGAAATGTTTTCAGAGAGTTATTATTACTGGATATGTACACGTGACCGTGTGGTTAGAACTTTCGTTTTGTAACCGTGAGACCCGGGTTCAAATCTCATCATGGTCGATTTCTCAGGAAGGTGAATTTTTCATGTTATGATATTTATTTCTGCTAAAAATACAGAAAATGTGGCACAAGGCTTAAAAAGGGGGTGGGGAAAAGGACGGTCTTCATCTGTCTTAACTTTAAACTTAGCTATCCACAAGCACTGACCCAAACATACAAACAATATTCCTAACACCAAAACAACACACTTTTACTAACCTTTCTTACTACAGCCACCGTAATACCTCATTGTCTCTATGAACATCCTAAATAGTCTTCATATGTACGAATCGTCGTCTGTTTTAGGGAGAGGAATAAAACAACAAGTTAAAAAATCCCCAATGATTATGTACAATATGAATATAATCTATTTAGAAGAAACTAAACAAAATCATATTTGTAATACCCCCCCCCCAATCCTTAAATGTGGCAGAAACATCAGTTAACTGGACGAAATCAATGCAGGACTATAAAAAAAATGTAAAAAAAAAAAACAATCATTCATCCCTAGCACTCACACAGACACGCACTCATTCAGATACGACAACAAAAACGAAAAACACACGGGCGAAAAACGAAAAGCGCCCTGCATCCACCAGAGAACTGACATCACTGATGGGGGATTAAACTAAAGAAAAAAATAGGGACAGAAGTAAAAGGGGCCAATGAGTAAACACACCCTAGCTAAGTTTACTGGGGAAAAAAAGAAAAAGTAAAAATTCAAAAAACAAAACCTATATCTATCCGTCAGGGTGGAGACGGTCCCTCCTTTAGAAAATGCCTGAAAACCATACCACGAGTACCTTGTGAGTGAAATTGGGAAGAAGGAACTATTTGAGAGCCGTCGATGTTTGTGCAAGCACGAAGTCACAAGCCATCGTGACTGAGGGTTTAAGGGTACTGGCCTTATTCAGATAATGCCAAGATCCGATCAGCATAATTGTATTATAAACCACAGGTGGGATCTGTAGGTGTTGAACAAACACAAAATGTGCCTGAGAAGGCGTCTGTAACAGGGATTGGTTAGCCGCCCTAGTAGAGAAGCATCTTCGGATACTAGTGGCCATTATAATTATTATTACAATTATTTCATGTATTTTCACGTACTCATCAGATATCTGATGCGTATCGCTGTAGATTGATTGACAGCAAATCTCCAGCACCTTCCTCAGTATTTTCGTAAGCCTCAGTCTGCTGTGGTCTGGACAGTCTCAATCCTTCCTTCAACCGCCAACTATTATTATTACAATTATTTCATGCATTTACATGTTCACATAAGGTGTCTGGTCGTTTTCCTCGTAGAACGAGTGACAGAAGTCCACCTGAAATTTACAGCACCTTCCTCAGTATTCTAGTAGATACCAGCAATCCCGTGTTCTGTATAGTCTCTATCCAGCCCCGGATTCAAGATTTCCAATTGCGATTCCAATCATTTATAGGCACGACTATAAATTATTATATTCCATATTTTTCTAATCTCTCGGGCGAGGTTCTATTATTACTGTTATTATTATTTACTAATGATGATAGATACAGTGAAAATCTATTGTTGCTGAGCTATTATTTCCACATCCATGGTTATTGATATTTTCGCTTCTTTCCAAGTAAGAAATACAGTCAAACTTTCATCAGGGCAGACGGTCAGTTGGATGAGGTAGCAGCCAGTAGGCAGCAGGTGGTAGCGACGTGTAGGTGGGGGTTGAAGAAAGATGGCGATGCCTTTTGTAAATTATTCAACCCAAGGAGCCGACACCTGTCACATGACCGCGTTAGCCGCGGGAAATAATCTGTGACTTCAGGCTTATTCAAATACACACCTCAACGCACAAAACGATTGCTCAAATGTCTCTCTCTCTCTCTCTCTCTCTCTCTCTCTCTCTCTCTCTCTCTTGCTGTTAGCTTTTCTTACTCACTTTTTCTTTTCTTTCTCACTCTCTTTCTTACTTTCAGTGACAACTAGTTTATACCCTTCTATAGTCCGTCACTGATATTTAGTGTTCTCGTTAATACATATTAAAATTGATTATCTCTCATTAATTTCTTGTTTCCTTTCTTTCTTCAAGTCTTTACTCTGGGATTCGTTTTTCATGCTCCCTCTCGTTCTCACTTTCTTCCTTTCTTTCTCACTTTCTTTCTTTCTTTCTTTCTTTCTTTCTTTCTTTCTTTCTTTCTTTCTTTCTTTGTTTCTTACTCTCTGTTTCTTTCTTTTCTTTATTTCTTTGTTTTTCTTTGTTCATTCTTTTTTCTTTCTTTTTTTTTCGTTCTTTCTTTTTTCTTTCTTTCGTTCTTTTCTTTCTGTTTCTCTTCCTTTTCTTTCTTTTCTTTCTTTCTTTCTTTCTTTCTGTTTTTCTTTCTTTTCTTTCAACCGCCAACTATTATTATTACAATTATTTCATGCATTTACATGTTCACATAAGGTGTCTGGTCGTTTTCCTCGTAGAACGAGTGACAGAAGTCCACCTGAAATTTACAGCACCTTCCTCAGTATTCTAGTAGATACCAGCAATCCCGTGTTCTGTATAGTCTCTATCCAGCCCCGGATTCAAGATTTCCAATTGCGATTCCAATCACTTATAGGCACGACTGTAAATTATTATATTCCATATTTTTCTAATCTCTCGGGCGAGGGCCTATTATTATTATTATTATTATTATTATTATTTCTTTCTGTTTTTCTTTCTTTTCTTTCTTTCTATCTTTCTTTATTTCTTTTTTCTTTCGTTCTTTCTGTCTTTCTTTCTTCCTTTCTTTCATTCTTTTCTTTCATTCTTTCTTCCTGTTTTTCTTTCCTTTTCTTTTTCTTTCTTTCTTTCTTTCTTTCTTTCTTTCTTTCTTTCTTCCTTTTTCTTTTTCTTTCTTTCTTTCTTTTTTTCTGTTTTTCTTTCTTTTTTTCTTTCTTTCTTTCTGCTTTTTTCTCTCTGTTTTCCTTATCTTCCTTCTTTTTTAGATCGATTTCTTTATACCAGGACTTCCCAAAATTATTTTATTTGCCGTCCACTAAACCATATCAGAAATTTTTGAAGATTTTCTTCTACATTTTTAAAATATACTGACCAATTTTTTTTATAAAACTGACAAACGATGGAAATGAAAACTAATAATCAATCAAAGCAGTTTATTGTATAATATTATGCAACTATAATTAAAAAAAAGTAATATTGGTATCAAATCTATAAATAGACTAACTCCCCCACCCTAAACTCGTTTGTTTCCTTTTTAAAGCGGTTCATGATGAGGTCACAGTATTATCAATTATATTATTAACTAGCAGTAGAGCCCGGCGTTGCCCGGGGATGTAACAGCAAGAGATAGATCAAGTATCAACCATCATAAAGACTGAAAAATAAAATTGACAAAGATTATTGTTTAAGGTTGACGGACACGCATGTCTTAATTAGTTTTTGTTTTGTTTTGTTTTTTTGACGAATTGGTCAAACCCAAACTCAAACAAAAACATTGTTTTCAATCGTTATCAGTATACCGATTGAATAGAATTTTATTATAAACAATTGATCTTGTAAATGGAATTTTTAAATCATTCTGAATGTAAAAATAAAGAAAAAGTGTGCAAGACAATAAGAAACACGACCTGCCAAAAAAAAAAGTGAAGTTTTGTTAAAATCGGTTGAAAAATGTAGGAAATCCGATCCCATATATAAACGAACACACACACACACACAAACAACCTGGGTTTTATAATAAGTATAACTCGATATGAGTTGTACCCCTTTCATTCTCGTGATGCCTCTTAATCGTGTTTTCAAATTGATTTCGTGCAAAAACAATTGTGTTTTTCCAATTTTTGGCGCTGTCAAGACCACCGCAAGGTAATTTTACGTAGTCCTGTGAAGTTTTGTTGAAATCGGTTGAAAAATGTAGGAAATCCGATCCAATATATAAACGTACAGACACACACACACACACAACCTGGGTTTAATAATAAGTATGATTAAACATACTTTAACTTGTATTTGCAATGCAAGCTATTGTAATAATTATTATTACTCACATTATACAATATTACTTAATTACGTAATAATCTATATAATAATTGCAAATGTCAGTGTGCTAGTATTTTTCAACTTTACTCCTAGAGGCCGTAGACCAAGATATCAAATCATTTTGGAATCAGGCCGAATCCTTGAGCAAATTGAAATCATTCCAGGTCGGATCCAGACCTGCAATTCTGAAATTTGGGATTCTCAAGTTTTAATTCCTGTGATTTTTTAACGTGATTTTTTGCGAGGAATTTTTTTGTATGATAACAATTTTTATGATTTGGAAATAAATTTGGGAATAATCGAAATTAATTGCGAAATATTGCGAAAGTCACCCATGAAATAAAAAATAATTGTTTGTACGGAAAGTAAGGACCTGCGTACATCAAAATGTCTTTAAATTAAGTGATAGCAGAAGAATGCAGCGATCAATTTTCTGTAGTTTATTGTTGCCTATCACATCTACTCCTACTTATTGTCATGAAGGCCCAATTAAGAGCCCTCCACAGGAGTTAGATTAAGTTCCAACCTATCAGGTGGCATTTAAGCTAGTAAATTCATAAATTGAAATGTTTTACAATGACACACCCACATAGCTTCTTCGTCTATGAAGTCGTTAGCAAACATCCAAAAAACATTTTTGTTTATAAAAAACATCTAATGGTAAGTAGTGAATTGTATAAATGTGTTGACTTGTATCTGTCTATATTTCTGATATGAGGTACTATATACATTATTTGGACTATTGTCCTCATCTTTGTCGCCATAATTATCACAATCGTTCCGGCTGTTGTACGCTCCGGCCTTCTTCAGGTGGTTGGAATGTCGAGCTGAACCCTTTATTTCGCTCACTGGTGTAGACTGTTCTAGTTCCACTTGCCATGTATAATGGATGTCATTTATCAGTTATCTTCTGTTAATTTCCCTCTGAAAGTTCTCCACTGCCTTAACCGGGTATTGAACTTTGTGTCCTGTCATTGGATCGAACCAACGCCTTTATCCACTGTGCCATGTGTCCTTGAGGACATCTGTGCATGAATTTCTGGGTATTATAAACCTAATGTTTCAGCAACTATTTTTACTAGTGCTCATATTGCAATTTTTACTGTTATCATTACATGTTTTTACCAAATCTCATATTGCAACTTTTTTTGTTATTATTGCTTTTCTCTGGCACTTCTTATTATTGGTTCCCATATTGTATTCATTTCTATGCTTGGTCGGCTCAGGAGATTTTTGTGGCCTAGCGTATGTGCTGATTCCTTAAGTTTACGAATTTTCCAATGGTGTTCCTTATACAACGGCCGAAACGTTGTGATAAATATGGCGACAAAGATGATGACAATAGTCCAAATAATGTAAATAAAGTGTATATTTAAATTTACACTATTTACATTGTTCGAACAATTGTTGTCATCTTTATTTTCATATTCCCAACGTTTCGGCCGCCGTTCGCTCCAGCCTTCTTCAAGCGATATACGTTGGAATTTCGGACCGAACACATTATTTTGTCCGCGGGGCCAGATTGTACTAGTTCCACGTGCCATGCCTTTTCTGGATAACTCAGCTGCCATTTTGACCTTGTTGGACTGATCAGCCTTACTATCGGGGCATAAGTAAATAGTTGTATCGTCAGCGTAAATGCCAAGTTGGGAGCTGATGTCATCGAGAAGGTCACTAATGAAAATTAAAAACAGGGTAGTGTCAAAGATAGAGCCCTGGTGGGGGGACCACCCGCTTATGTACGAAAGGTTGTAGACGAGTGGTCGTTAAGGATAACTTTAATTTCACGATTTGATAGGAACGACTGGATCAGCTCAAAATGTGCGTGGAGATAATGTAACTATTCAGATTATGAAGAAGACCTTATAGTCAGACCTTGCCAAAGGCTTTCGAGATGTCCAATTGTACATCACGGGTTTCATCGTCTTTATCTAGAGCATAATAATTTCTTTCCGCAGTTATCGTACATCAGCAATTGACCCGGAGAAACGAGAGCCATATTGCTTGCCTGAAAAAGGCCATGTGATGAGAGATGATGAACCAAGGGAGCATTGATTAGGGCCTCTAGAGGTTTCGTAAAAGGAGGGAGAAGACTAATAGGCCGATAGACTCTTTCCGCAATTATCGTCAGTACTTCAGCAGTTGACCTCGAGCAACGAAAGCCATATTGCTTGTCTGAGAAAATGCCCTTCGATGAGAGAGGATGAAGCAATTCAGCACTGATTAGGGCCACTAGGAGTTTCCCCGAACAGGGGCAAAAGGCTAATAGGCCGATAGTTGAATGGGTCGGACGGTTCACCAGAGTTCTTAAAAGCAACAGACGATGACTTCTAGCAGGCAGGGAAGCAGGAAGCAGCCAGTCATTTATTACACAATTTAGAGAGAATAGAAGCCAGTTTGGGAGTACATTTCTTAATGACTATTACAGAGATACCATCGGGTCCGCATGCTTTGTGGGGATCAAGGTTAGAGATAAAAGAAGAAACCATGGAAGGGGTTATATGCATATCACTCAACAGAGATTCAGTTCTAAGCAAGAAGTTAGGCAGGGATGCTCCAGATGTGTCAAGAATAGAGTTTGTGGAGAATTTATGGGCAAAACATTCAGCTTTATCAGTAGAGGTTGATAGCACTTCAAATCGATTGAAGAGGGGAGGAATAGAGACCATGCACTTATTTAATACCTTGTTACAGAGCTGCCAGTAATCGCAAGAGCCAAAGTTATTGGAAGCTGTGCTATAGGTGCCTGTTGTGATAAGAGATGTCACACTGGTATAGACAATGATTCAGTTCTAAGCGGGAAGTTAGGCAAAGATACTCCAGATGTGTCAAGAGTAGAGTTTGTGGAGAATTTACGGACAAAGGATTCAGCTTTATCGGCAGAGGACGATATCACCTCAAATTGATTGAAGAGGGGAGGAATAGAGACCTTGCACTTATTTAGTACCCTATCACAGAGATGCCAGTAAACACGAGAGCCAAAGTTATTATAGGCTATACGGTGCCTCATTCTCTCAGCAAACCAGGACTTAGGAACTCGCTTACATTTATTACGAGCAGTAGGAAATAATATGTTATGATGAGAGGTGTCACGCTGTTATAACCGGAAATAGTGGTTCCTTTGTGCTATAGCAACCGTGAATGCTGGTGTGAACCATGGAGAGAATTGGGGTTTCACCTTGTATTTTCGATGAATGATGAAAGCGTCCATGCCGGCTTTGAACCAAGAAGAAACCTCAGTGACGCAATTTCCAATTGGCAGGTTAAAGGGGCGTAAAGAAGAAAGTCCCGGAATGAGTCCTAATCAGCATGCTGGTAAAGAAAAGAGGTCTTATGTATAGGGAGGGGATTTCTGATTAATGGATGCTTGGAAGGAGGTATCATTAGCTATAGTGGTTCAGGATACCAAGAGGGCAGAGGAGGCAAGAAATAGATCATGTAAAGAAGCCTGTTGCATTGTTTAGCTAGGGAAACAAATAGAGAAGTCCACGATTTGAATAAAGGATTGGGCAATGGAAAAAACTTAATGTCTGTATACCGGCAACATCAGTACTCTTTAGAATGTTTCAGCCACGTGTTGTGGCGAGCATTAAAGTCAACGAAGACAAAGATGTTCGCAGATGGATGAGTGGAAAGGGCCTTTTCTATACTGTCACCTATTGCGTCTAATATACTGCAATCTTGGGAAGAGGGGAAGCGATGAAGGAAAAAGAGATAGTTGGCAGAATTTAGTCTAGCTACCAACCGCCCCACGCGGTCAGATGTGGCATAAGGCCGAATTTAATGTGGGGTATCCGACCCCGTAGTCATGGCCAAAAATTCCCCGTAGAGCGGGGTTGGGTAGCTGCTTCCCGGAAACGAGACGAGACGAGACTCTTCGATATAGCCTCGTCTTGGGATTCTCTCTGCTCCGAGGCAGAGAGTTTGACCAGCAATGCTGAAGACGAATCTCCAACGGCAGACCAGCTGTCAGAGTTTAGTAGCGAAAAACGGAAGCACATCAAAGATTAGTCACTGGCATCGAGAAACAATTCCTTGACCATTGGATGATTATCCCAGATGTAAACACCAAAGCCATGCATGTGAATGCTGGAATCTTTTTAGAAGAGAGGAAGATAGACTTGAACGAAGAATTCATTGGTAGGAATGGAAAAATTCAAATTGCTTTCATATAAATCAAAGATATCAGGCTACCGTTCCAGGAGCAACAAATTCTACCCTGCAGAAGTTGGAACGGATACAACGAATATTAGAGAAAGAAAGATTGAGTGGGTAGGTGGTTTTTTGTTAGCTGGCTTACTTTTATTTATTTTTGTTTTGATTTCTATGAGATATGTTTTAGAGAGAGAGAGAGAGAGAGAGAGGGAGAGAGAGACCACTATAATTGCCACTGGCAATACAAACCAGCCAGCGGGTGGCTGAGTGCTGAACATAATGTGGCCTCAGCGTTTCCCACCGAAAATACATGCAGGGTCACCTACCATGTGTGACATAGGACTACAGATACCCCGGTATTATGCCACAGTTGATCGGAGCAGCCTCTCTAAGCGCTACCAAAGAGTTCGGGTTCCTAACGACCAGTCAAAAGCAGCAGCCAGAAAACTTGCCAACCCGCTTCTCTCATTATGGAAAGTCACAGCCACTGGCTTGTCTGATCACCAAAAAGTAGAGATGGTTAAATCATTGTGGTCCTCATAGAAGAAAGACAGAGAACCGGTAAACAATATACTGGTCAGGAAACAAGGGATGAAAATCTACTCCTGTTCAACAGACAGGGAAGGTATGCGGGGCGGACGATAGGCGAGCCTATCTATAAATAAATCTGTAAATAAACACACAAAATGCAAGTGTGTTCATATTAAGCTATGACTTGTATAAGTTCTGATGTCTGCTACCAACTAAAAAAATTCGGGATGGTAAAACTCTTGTCGCGTCAATTTCTCAGCATTGATAAGCAACAGTAGGTGAATACATTCTAAATTAAAAAAAAAAAAAGTTTAGGTGGAGGGCTTAAACTTTTCAAACCTGCGTTCCTGAACAATTAAAACCCTTCTACCTGAGCTTCTGAGTCAAAATTCGCAAATAATTGGTATGTAATGTTTCACGGTAGATTTAAAAATACTTACAAGTGTTTACCCACGGCAAATTTAAAAATAGTTACAAGTGTTTACCAACCGGTAGCTGAGCATTACGTCATTTTTCTCTAGCACCGATAAAGCTGTGGTCAGGTCTCAAAGGGTTTCATGCTGGACGCAATCGTCAGGCCTCCTGTGTCCATCATTAAACAGCCTGTCGCCTCTCAGTGTTGACTTCAATGTTCACTTTTATATTTATATTTACATACCATCTATCTCTTATATTGAGCACTTTATCCCATAAATATAGCACACCTTAAAACTATATTTCTTCATACATATATATATATATATATATATATATATATAAAGAAAGAAAACCGCAAACGTTTTTTGGTTGTAATATGGATATTTTAAAAAAAAAATATTATGCTTAATTAGCATAATATTTAAAAAAATCCACATTACAAAAAAAAACGTTTTTTTTTCTTATATATATATGTATATATATATATATACACTTTTTTCTCTCGTTTGAACTAGTATAAACCATCTACTATCTATATATATATATATATATATATATATATATATATATATATATATATACTTTTTCTCTCGTTTGAACAAGTATAAACTATCTACTATCTTATATATATATATATATATATATATATATATATATATATATACTTTTCTCTCGTTTGAACTAGTATAAACTATCTACTATCTTATATACATATATATATATATATGTGTGTGTGTGAAAAGTGTATATAAATAAATATATATATGTATAATTATTTATATATTATATGCGCGGGTACTTATTAGAAAAGCGCTCAATATCAGAGATAGAGATAACATATTTGGTTGGATAGATGTGAGTTTGTGACCCTGGGTTTCACGCTTTAGCGATCGTCAGTAAAGCGTGAAACCCAGGGTCACAAACTCACATCTATCCAACAAAATATATATATATATATATATATATATATATATATATATACACTTTTTCTCGTTTGAACTAGTATAAACTATCTACTATCTTATATATATATATATATATATATATATATATATATATATGGGATTAATGCAAATATAAATTTGTCTTAGCTGGTTGATGCTATATTCAGCAGCCCGACTCCAAAGTTTCGTAGACGAACACTTTTTCTGCAGATTTTCCCTTTTTCGTTATTTTTATATTAAGTTTAGAAATAGTTTGTTGCTCTTTTTATTGGCGTTAGGTTGATTTTGCTTCTTTGTTCGTGTGTCTGTGTGTATACGCGCGAATGTGTCTATGTTCACGTGTAAAATGTCGTGCTTATTTCCCCTTTTCTTAATTTTAGTTACCTTATATTCTTTTACTATTTTTTTCACCTCACTATTAGGCTCCGAGTGTCAAAGATCATGTAACAATGATATTTTAGGTGCCAGAGACAGAACATATATATATATATATAGGCTTATTTTACTTGAATATTCTGGGGTTTTCTTAAGTTTTTTAAAATATAGAGGCATTCGGTTTTATATATATATATATCTTGCTTAAATTGTTAATTTATTATATTTTTTTTTATATTCATGGTTTAAACGCTATCTTTAGTGAATATCCATATTTCAGTAGACGCTTCGTTTATTTTTAAGCAGTATTTTATTTAATAAATATTATTAAAAAAAAATGCTCCCTCCGACAGAACTCGAACTTATAACACACACACCCTTTACAGGAGCCACTATCGTTAGATTCGACGTACTTTTAACTCACACGGTTATGTCTTTTCTTATAAAACTGAAAAACAGCGCAACTGGTACTTGCAAAGAAACAGAGCCGAACGTCTTTAACTTGAAATTTGACTCCTGCTGATAAGCGAGGTTTGACCATTTTTTAATAGTCGAGTAGTTCGAGGGGAGACAACTGTAGTTGCTTTCCACCATAGTGCTATTTCTGTGAGTAAGACACGGAAAAGAAATTACGAAGCCTCCTACAGAAAGTAGCGAAAGAGGGCTAGAAGAAAGGACTAAGCGTAAACTACAAGAAGATAGAATGCATGGTCATCAGTAAAAAGATAAGACTAAAATACGATTTGCAGATTCGGGGGCACGAATATAAGTAGGTGTGGGAGTTCAAATATCTGGGAAATGTTTTGACTGAGGACGGTAAGTGCGACGCTGAGATTCGAAGATGTACTGGGATGACCAAGGACGCATTCCAAGAGCCAGACAGAGTATTGCGAGACAGGAGGATTTTGTTGGTTACAAAAAAAAGAGTACTGAGCTGCTACGTAACATCTGTCCTACCTAACGGCAGCGAATGTTGGATGGTCTCCTCAAAGATGACGAAGAGACTCGAGGCAATGAAGATACGGTTCTACAGAAGGATGATAAGGATATCATGAACCGAACTTGTGAGCAATGATGAAGTTTTGGAGAGGACGCAAACAAGAAGAAAGCTTATACCTAACATCATGAAAAGGCAGCTGAGGTTTCAGGGACACGTAATGAGAAAGGAGGGCCCGGAGAATCTGATACTCACAAGTCGAATAGAGGGAAAGAGAGACAATGAAAAGCAGTGCGTGATATACTTGGCGAGCTTGAGCAAGTGGATGACAGAACGTGGTCTAGGGGAGGTGGCCGAGGCACGAAACTTATTGAAAGCTACAAGGGAGAGGAAGAAGTGGAGAGCCATGATCGCCTACGTCCTGAAGGGACACGGCACATAAAAATCAAAGAAAGAAATACATAGAATCAGAAAGGTGCAGATGAAATTTCTCGGACAAGTAACGAGAAAGGAGGGCCTGGAGAATCTGATACTCACAGTTCGAATAGAAGGAAAGAGAGACAAGGGAAATCAAGGCATGACATATCTGGCGGGCTTAAGCAAGTGGATGACAGAACTTGGTCTGGGGGAGGTGGCAGAGGGTCGAAACTTATTGAGAGGTACAATGGATAGGGTGAAGTGGAGAGCCATGATCGTCTACATCCTGATAAGGCGTAAATATTACCTTTGAACAATTTTAAGTCTATTTCTACCATCAGTTAAAAGACGAAAAAATGTCACTGTACCAAATGTTTGGAAATGATACCATCTTTTTTTTTCAATTTTTTTCCAAATTCACCATAAGGTGATCAGTTGATAAACAAAAAAAAGGAACTTATTAGTGACTCAAAATAGTAATATTAGTGTCTACTTTTTATTGGTAGGTGGAGAGTTAACAGTTAAGAGAGGGATTGATACATTGATGACTAGGTGTATTGATGTCTGATGCTATTTTTGTGTGTTAATTTCCCATTTAATCAATTCTAAGACTATTTCTATTTTTAGCTAAAAGACGAAAAACTGTCTATAGGCTCCTCTCTACAAAATATGATGCTTCAAAAAATAAATAAAACAAATAAATAATTCGTATAATTAAGCACAATATACACTGTGAGACAAAGGTAGCTCTCATTATTTGTTTCACAGACGTGCCGTCGCCTCCCTCTGTCTTTTTTACAAATACTTTCATGGTAACTGTTCCGATGACCTGCTTTCTCTGGTTCCCAAACTTCATGAATTTAAGCGTTCAACTAGGCTGGCATCTCGCTCACACCCTTTCCCTGTCGAAACTGTTATTATAGCCGTCTCTTCTACTCCAATAGCTTCATGTCTCACACTTCTCGTTTGTGGAACTCCCTCCCCTTTTCCTGTTTCCCTGATAGCTATAATCTCCATCTGTTCAAATGTAATGTCAATTGACGTCTCCAGATGCCTTGATCTATCCCCTATCCTTCTCTTCATCCTTTCCTCTATCACTCCTCTTTGCTCTCGCTCCAACTCTCTGTAACCCCTTGCGGGCTAGTGACTTCACGCCTTGCTTGGGGTGAAACGCTTAAAAAAAAAATTCCACAGCTCAGAACCAGAGCTAACTTCGCGGAACTGTTCTTTCAGCAAGATGGAACTCTCTGGCAGTAAAGGACTACCTTAGCCAGACCTTTCCACAGCGTTGGTTCGGAAGAAGGTGTAGGGTCGAATGACCACGTTTCACCTGACCTAATACCAATTTAGTTCATTCTTGCGTATGGAGTAAAGAACAACGTTTATGATAAATCCTCACACAGTGGACGAATTAAAAGAGTACATCTCCAAAGTATTTATTGAAATTGATGCATATCGGGATTTGTGTCGTGCTGTGCGTCAGTGTTCTGGAGACTTTCGAAGAATTCTGCAATATTAAAAGAAGGACATTTTGAGCACTTAAGAGATTAAAATATTCTAAAAATGTAAGTAAAGAGTTAAACAAATGCCCATAAACAGTTCTGAACAGATATTGTTGCAACAAATAAATATAAATGGAATAAAATATTTTTGAAAAAATGTAAAGTGCATACATACTAAGTGTAAGCTTACATTTGACCCACCATGTATAACACTATACTGTATATATAAACTAATTTAGCATTTAGAAAATTCTGATAACACCTACAGTACAGTGCAAAAAAGTGACTCAGCAATAATTTTTTCAATTATCTTTAACTTTAGGTTGTAACTTAGGGAAGGTTACTGAATAGAATAATCACACGAAGGTTGGTAATGAACGATAATACTAAGGACAAGAACAACATATATAAGATTTGTCAGCGGCGCGTAGAAGTCAACTGCTAGAAATGAGTCAAGTGAATTCTTCCAACCGCATCACGCTGGTAGATGTTCCGCAAGGCCGAATTTAATGTGGGGTATCCGAGCCCGTATAAAATGGGGAAGGGTAGCTGCTTCCCGAGACGAAACTCTGCCCTTCGACATAACCCGTCTGGGGATCCTCTCTGCCCGGAGGCAGAGAGTTTGACCAGCAGACCTGGAGACGAATCTCCAAGTGCAGGATATACGCCAACCGCCCCACGCGGTCAGATGAGGCACAAGGCCGAAATTAACGTGGGGTATCCGTGCCCGTAGGCTCGGCCAAAAATTCCCCGTAGACCCCGTATAAAACGAGGTGGGGTAGCTGTTTCCCGAGGTGTGACTCCGCCCTTCAACACAGCCTCGTCTGGGGATCCTCTCTAATTTATTATTTGGTTTTTTAACTTCTTTTTCTCTTCATACTTTAATTTCCCTTTCGATTTTTTCATAAAACCAACTTGGGGTATTAGAGTTAATATCTGGGTCAAATTTGTGTAACCTTTTTCCATTTAAGCCAGACAACATCTGTCTTCCCTTACCGCCACTGGGGCGTTTTGATTGGTTAGTTCATATTTTTGCCACCGTAAATTATACTTATATCCTCATTCGTCCAAAAAACCAACACCCCTTTAAAAAATTTAAATTCTCTTTCCCCCACCAACATAAACTTTACAATAATTTAGCTATCTGTCTATATTTCTGAGATGAGGTATTATGTACACTATTTACATTATTCGGACTATTGTCCTCATCTTTGTCGCCATATTTATTACAACGTTTTGGCCTTTCAGTATCTGTCTATATTTCTGAGATGAGGTATTATGTACATTATTTACATTATTTGGACTATTATCCTCATCTTTGTCACTATATTTATTACATTATTATCTTTTACCAGTGCTCATATTGCAATATTTACTGTTATCATTTCATTTTTTTTTCGACCTTTCAGTATCTGTCTATATTTCTGAGATGAGCTACTATGTACACTATTTACATTATTTTGGACTATTGTCCTCATCTTTCTGGCCATATTTATTACAACGTTTCAGCCGTTGTACGCTCCGGCCTTCTTCAGGTGGTTGGAATGTCGAACTGAACCCTTTATTTCGCTCACTGGTGTAGACTGATCTAGTTCCACGTGCCATGTTTAATGGATGTCAGTTATCAGTTATCTCCTGTAAATTCACCTCTCCAAGTTCTCCACTACCTTAACCGGGTACTGAACTCATACTCTTTGGGTCCTGTCACTGTATCTAACTAACGCCTTTATCCACTGTACCATGTGTCCTTGAGGACATCTGTGTATGAAATAAAGCGTTCAGTTTGGCATGTCAGCCATCTGAAGTAGGCCGGAGCGTAAAACGGCCGAAACGTTGTAATACATGTGGCGGCAAAGATGAGGACAATAGTCCGAATAATGTAAATAGTGTAAATAATTTAGCTTATACAAAAAGTGTAAATCATTTTTTCGAAAGTTATTCAGCATTGCTTGAAAATGAAACTAAACTTTGAATTTTAAGTTTAATTTACGATTAAGTTTTTGAATTAGAAACAGTTATTTCTGTGTAGCGATGAATACATATTTTTAAATAATAATTATCATAATATGCTCTACTGTGTATCGAGCACTTTAGAAATAAATGCTAAGGAACTCTGGATTATAAATCTGATTGTTCTTTCTTTTCATTTTGATTTATATATATATATATATATATATATATATATAAAAGTGAACATTGAAGTCAACACTCAGAGGCGTCAGGCGTCCAGCATGAAAACAGCCTGTCGCCTTTGAGTGTTGACTTCAATGTTCACTTTTATATATACATACAGCACATTATCCCATAAATTAAAACTTAAAACTATATTTTCAAATATATATATATATATATATATATATATATATATATATATATATATATATATATATATATATACCAACCATTTTAGAGACTCGCACATTTGGCCAATGGAAATTTAACCGAATCGACATTTAACTAAAAATGTACTGGCGTACTTACATGTATGTCACACTCTTTTTCCTAATGTGCTACATATATTTATACTTATTTAGTGAATTAATTTATACCTTTTCGGTTTTTGTTTTTTATTACAGGCTTTTTAAAAACCAATTTTGTATATATGATATTTTTCATCAAATATTACTGTAAGATGATAAGTGTTTTGAGAAAAAGCACATTTTACTACAGCAAAAATCTTTAATTTTTACATGAAAGATCTTTCAATTTCACTTTTAATGATCATTATCTTAAAGGGATGAACTAGCTTTTATCTTACTGTTAAATATGAATTTAAACAATTAGGTGCTACTTTTTACCCAAACACACTTAAATATTTTTAAAATACTAATTTCAATAAACAAATATTGAAATAAGAAAACTTTTAACTTTAAATTTAGATTTAGTAATTTAATAACTTGAAATTCAGTAGTAATTATTAGTCCTATTCTACCTTATAACACTGCTAATTAAAATACTTAAAGTATTGCTTGTTACTATTTTTACTTGTACTTTTTCGGTGAAATGTCTGTCGGCCAAATGCCCGTTCGGCCAAATGTCTGTCGGCCAAATGTCCGGCCACAATTTTTTAATAATACCGATGACCTTTTCTCGTTATCTTTCGTTCTCTCCCAAGTATAAAGTCAAATTTTATTTCTTTCCGCCTACCATTAGTTTTTAATGTTTATCCTCACCTTTTCATTTCCATTTTTATTTGATCTCCTTTTTTTAATATTTAAAACTCTTAATTTTAATTTTGAAAATGAAAGTGAAAGTGAAAGTGAAATATTTAAATCATTTTGCCGTTGATCCTTTATTAGGATAGTTTCCTTTAATTTTTTTTTACATTGCTAATGATCATATGACGTGCTCTTGCGACGGAAAGAGAAACAGAGGAAATGGCAAACGTATAAAATTAAAACAAAAGTAGTTTCTGGAAGCGCTGAAAATAACATTTGAACAACAATTATTGCGTGTTAACGTCGTTTCCCTACGCAAGATTTGCGCCGAGTACTTTAGGGGGTGAAAGATCAGACACAACCGCAGACAAGAAACTGACAGTAATTAATATAATTTCACTGAGCTTACTTTATAATTTAGAAGCACAAAGTGAAAGTCTTATTTATCTATAAAGCTCAATACGTGTGTATATGTTCCTTTGATATATATATATATATATATATATATATATATATATATATATATATATATATATATATATATATATAACGTGGTACTCGCTTGGAAAAAACCTTAGGTATTTCGGCTTGCAGTTGAACAAACTAATACCCAAGGAAAAATGAGGAATAAAGAAAAAATAAGAACATAGAATTGAGGCGAAAACAATCGTCGAGAATTCAAGCTCAGAGTCTAAAGAAGAAAAAAAACGCCAAAACGAGTAAAAGTAACTACGTAAAGTGCTCAATACACTAAGTAGAGTAAACCTAATCTAAATCTAAAGAACCAGGCAAACCTGCTTATGTTTCACCTAAACGGATCGTCAGGGTACAATTGGCCCAGTTGTACCTGACGATCCCTTTAGGTTAAACCTAGGCAGGTTTGCCTAACTTTTTAATTTTATATATATATATATATATATATATATATATATATATATATATATATATATATATATATATATATATATATATATATATATATATATATATTAAAATTGTTTAAAAAAATGATTTTATATATATATATACACACTCACATACATATATATATAGAGAGAAAGACATATATATATATATAGAGAGAGAGAGACACACGTACACGCACACACACAGTCACCCACATACGAGTCTGTTGCGCTGTATCACAGCTCATCAGTGTGGATAGACATCCGACTGCTTCATGCCGGGATCGAAACTCGACCGATTTGGCATCAGTCAGAGATTCCACGCCCAAGCTATCGTCGCACAGTAGAGAAAGGGACGTTATAACGTATTATATACGTGATGTATACAAACGCCAGTAATCAAGAGTGCTCAATTCTTAACTGAAGAGCGATGATAATAGCAGGAACAGCCACTGTTTTTTAGAATTACCCTTTCTCCGGAGTGCTGAAACGGGAAACGAGAGCATAGATAGTAAATATATATATATATAAAAGATGTCTCCTACTCTAAGATCTCCAAAACTCTCTTCCCTTTTATCCGTTACATCCTTTTATCTAAATATTTTAAAGTGATTTTTAAGTCCCTTTTTATTCTTCTTTTAATCTTAAATTAATATTTCATTCTCCATAAACCCCAAATTAATGTCATTAGGTTAATATTCGGGTTTGATTTTATAAAAATTATTCCCTTTAAGACTAATACCTTCCACTCTCTCCTGACCACTGCTTTGAATCTTTCGTCTGACTGAAACATTGAAATGGATAAATTCTGTATTAGTTTTTCGATTATTATTATTTTTCTTTTAGCTTTCACAGTTAAATTGCTTTTTCTGACAACACGAACTCAGTCCACACCAGGTGGTTGATAAGACAGACGACCGATATCGTCGTCTGTCGAAATAGACTCTTCACCACATGAGGTGATTTTGGCTTTTATTTTTATTATATATATATATATATATATATTCAGATAAAATGAGAAAGGCTTTTGAAATTAAATTAATCTTTCACTCGCCATTAGTTTAACATCGCCCGAGGAGACACATTTGTAGTGTTGAAGCATAATTGTAATTGTGTAGCGATTTTTAACATATTTTTGTCTTAATATCCAAAAATAAATAGATAATATGTATATATATATATATATATATATATATATATATATATATATATATATAAACAATGGCTCGCGTTCTGTTTCCGAGCACACCTGTCTGCTGTGGCAACTAAACAATTCCTGTTGCAGACTTCTGAAACACATTTGTATTTGTTCAGCACCCACAGAACGTAACCGTGGTTTATACTGCAACTAGACCAAGCGGATATTAGTTACAATTTCTGGGAGAGAGTGCATAATCTGTTCTGTTTAGCAGTTTGAACAACTCTAGCACTTTCAAACGACCGGACATACCAATGTTACTTCCTAATATATATATATATATATATATATATATATATATATATATATATATATATGGGATAAGAATATAGTTTTTAATATATGCTATATTTATGGAAAAAAGTGCTTAGTATCAGACATAGAGTCTATGTATATATAAAGATGGACACTGGGGACAACACTGAGTAGCGATGTGTCTGTTTCATGCTAGTATGAAATCTTCAGGACTGAGATTCCATTCAAACAGAATTATACTGTCGTCGTTTGGCGTTGACCTCAGTTTCCACTTTTATTTTACTCACACACACCACACACACACACACACACACACACACACACACACACACACACACACACACACACACACACACATATATATATATATATATATAGTATTAGATGTAGTGTTGATTTCTATGTCTGCACTCTCTATAACTCTACACATTCTATTTCCTACATTGAAACTGCTTACCCTATAAATACTAAATATTTATATCAAAACGAATATATATATATATATATATATATATATATATATATATATATATATATATATATATATATGTTAGACTCTCCTGTCGTTTATTGTCGTATGAGGGTCAAGCATCTCAGTTCTTAGGAACCGGCAGCCAGAGACCA
>CAHIKZ030002401.1:1872500-1875000 GCA_903632075.3 Acanthosepion pharaonis
CACAGACCAAACCACAATGATAATCCGTCACCCTTGCTGCTTGAAAAATAACGACAAACTCGTATATACACATGACCACGCGAGAGTGAAAAACAAGAAGTATTAAGTATGGGAAGAAAATTTTAAAGAATTCAGCAATGTCATTTATTCACTATCGTTTAATATCCAAAATAATTTCCTTGGGCGAAAGTTCTTGAGAATGCGTCTATTGAATCTTGCCAAAATGTTAACAATCCTGAATTTTTTTTTAGGTATCGCTTTTCGTAAATTATATACTTCTTTACCAAGCGAAAATACATGGCCATAATTTTTTTTTTTTAAATCAAAACGCATAATTTAAAATAAATAAATACATAAATGAACTTTTCAAAATAAAATAATAAATAATTGCATTAAAACATTTCATTAACAAAATTTATTTTCGTTTATTAGATATATTCATAAAATATAATTAATTTGTCATGTTGAATTGATAATGTTAATTATATTTTATGAATATGTCCTGAAGATGGTTTATTAGACCGAAACATCCGACGTTGACATATTAACATTAAAACAGCATAATTGTATATAAGGATTTTTGTTTGTTTTTTGCCGTATATTTTTTTCTTATATATATATATATATATATATATATATATATATATATATATATATATATATATATATATGTATGTATATATATATATATAGTTTAAAATGCGTATATTTCAGCACTATATTATCATTAAGGCAGGTTTCGTTAAATAATTTCGACATGTTCTGTCTACTTATTCTCGAAAAGTAGGAGAAACAGACCAGATGTGGCGGCAATATTCCAAGCAAGGTCGAATGGTAGGCTTATAAATATATACGATAGTATCGTTATGCCTTCATTCCTCCTTTCATTTCTTTCCTTTATTTTTTTGCTTTTTAGATAGATAAATAGATAGATAGATATGAAAAGATTGAAATAGATAGAAAGATAGATAGATATAAAAAGGATTGAAATAGATAGATAGATAGATAGATAGATAGATAGATAGATAGATATGAAAAGGATTGAGATAGATAGATAGATAGATAGATAGATAGATAGATAGATAGATAGATAGATAGATACTGACATCTTGACTATGTTCAGGTAAATATGATGGTTGCTTTTTCCCTTTGTATTTTTCTTTCGTTCTACCTGTCATTCTTTCTTTCATTCTTTTTTTCAGTTTCTATATATCCCATAATACTATATCGATTCTTTCGTTCGTTCCTTCCTTCCTTCTTTCGTTCGTTCCTTCTTTCTTTCCTTCCTTTCTGTCTTTCTAAATAGATAGATATTGACATCAAGATTATGTTTAGTGAAATGTGTTGTGTAAAGACAGCAATATTTTCTCATATTCTCAAAGAGTTCCGAGGTCATTCGTGTGATGGGAAAAGAGAGGCTTTAAATCGTCGAGTCATAAAAGGTGGGAACGCTGGAATATTTGTCGGACGCAGTCTTTCTTTTCTCACAAACATGACATTAATGGAGAACCGAGTGAGAAACTGCTTTCACTTAAGAAACGAGTAATAGAAAGGAAAGCATAAAACAAAGAAAATATATATATATATATATATATATATATATATATATATATATATATATATATATGTATGTATGTGTGCGTGTGTGTATATATATATTTCTACTTTTCTTTGTTTATATATATATATATATATAAAGTGTGTGTATATAAATATATATATGTATAAAGTGTGTGTATATAAATACATATATACGTATGTTTCTGTGTGTGTGTGTGTGTGTGCAATATATTATATATATTATTTATATATTATATAGGTATTTAGGTATTTACTTGACTCCCACAAAGTCAAGATGTGACACAAGGTCGTTTAACGTGGGAGACCCGAGTGTTTCTACTCAAAGGCCACTGGTCCAAAACTGGTCATAGCTTGTCCAAGCTGGTCAGAGCCTAGTCAAAGCTGGTCATGACTTGTCCTAGCAGGTCCAGGCCCGAGCCAGTCCAAACTAGTCGAAGCCTTGATCGAATCTCAGCCATAGGCCAAGAAACGATCCAATATTTGTCAAAACCCCCGACGAAAACGTCGGGTGCGAATAAATTTATTATATTATTATTTAATAAATGTATATATTATATATGCTTATTGGAAAGCGCTCAATATCAGAGATAGAGCAAACATATTTAGTTGGATTGATGTTGTAATCCTGGGTTTCACGCTATTTGCGATCGTCAGACAAACTGATTAATTTTTTTTTCAATTTTGGATTTATGCAGGTTGCGTATATTGGTGTTTTTATGGAAACGGGAGGAAAAATTGTCGTGACGCCATTCATACTTACGCAAATATACATGCACGCCGTACACCCATTGAGGAACGCAGACGCACAAACACACCCGCTCGCCCACCGGAGCTCACACAAACATAAACATATGTGGAAATATTATTCAGTGAAAAAACAGAGAAACCGTCTACGTATTGACATCGCTACATTATTGGC
>CAHIKZ030002401.1:1880000-1907500 GCA_903632075.3 Acanthosepion pharaonis
ATTATTTATTTTAAAAAAAAAATATAACATGAATATGTTATAAAATCACTACAAAAATAGCCATTTTGTTTCAACACCCCTGGTGTCTTATCAAGTGATGAAACTTTTAAAACCATTTATTTTACATTCAACATCATCACTTGATAAGACACCGGCGGCGTTGAAACAAAATGTTTTTTTTTGTAGTTATTTTATAACATATTTATGTTATAATTTTTTTTAAACAAATAATTATATCTGCTCTACTTTGTATTGAGCACTCTTTTAAGAATTGTAATTGTTGGTTATTGAATTCATTCCCGTATACATAATCATATACTTGATATATATATATATATATATATATATATATATATATATATATATATATATATTTATGATATATATATATATATATAAATATTTATAATTTATGATATATATATATTTATAATTCATTATATATATATATATATATATATATATATATATATATATATATATATATATATATATATATGTATATGTATGTATATGTATGTATGTATGTATCTATGATTATGGTAAGGCGCGAAGATATATGTGAAGTAAATACAGACGTCTCTGTCTATAACGAGTGCAAAACGACGAAGAGAGTCCGACGAGAAAGACCTCTATCCCGTTAATAATAAAATATTAAAGTTGACTCGAAAGATATGAAGAACACCCTGCTCGTCCATCACTGTATGTCTTGTCAGCAAGAATGATGAGAGGAGCGAGAGAAAGAGACGTCAGGCAAACAAGCTGAACGCCGACGTCCTAATCGGTCGTTTTCGGTACACTTCGGGCTCATCAAATGCTGTCTGCTTTTGACTGGCGATGCCTTTGATGAGTTCAGTTCTTTCCTCAGTAGTTTTTACCGAGAGAAAAACACAGAAACACAAATATTTGACAATTCTTTGTCCACACTGTTCGTATTATTAACATTGCTTTTTTATATGTCGTGTCCCTTCAAGATGTTGACAATATGGCTTCCATCCTGGGTAAGGCGATAAACTACATCCAACAACAAGGACTCTGATTAGGAGGTTTTGAGGAGCGTGGAACTACCTCTTAATTGCTGGTGTTCCTGACCCGGAGTGGAAGCACCTCTTAGGGCCCCAGCTATGGGGAAATAATTAAACCCCAAACTGGGGTCAAAACGTGTAAAAATAGGTTTTAAACCAGCAATACATTTTTGTAAAAAAATATTACCAGCAATAAATTTTTGAAGAAAACATTATTACCAGCAATATATTATTACCAGAAATACTTTTTTGGGAAAAAATATTATTAGCAATACATTAAAAAAAAATACCAGCAATACATTTAAAAAAAAAAAAATAAAATATGATCAGCAATATATTTTTTTAAAAAATATTACCAGAAATACATTTGAAAAAAAAGAAATATTACCAATAATAAAAATCTTGTCGGCATTAAATAACCAATTGAGATTGATATGCTATAAAACAAACCAAACCAAGCCAAACTATTATGCCTTCCCACAGCTTTCTTTCGTTTATGGCTCGAAACAACGCTTTTCCTCATACTATACCTCCCATAAGAGTAGATAGCTTCGTTTATCGCCCGATTCACACTCCCCCCTCCTCTTTTGTACAGAAGTAGAACTTTATCCCTTTTTTCATGTTTAGGATTGTTCTTCCGTTTCCTTTTAAAGTCTACTTCTGCTTTATTCTTCTAACGTCTCCGCCTGAACTATGAAATATTATTTACTATTTATTTTTCTTTCCTCAATGTGAGTAGATAGTTTTGCTTATCGCCCAGTTCACACTCCTTCCTCATCATTTGAACAAGAGTATAGGTTTAGCTCTTGTTCCCTGTTTAGGATTGGATTTCCGGGTTTTTTATCCTTTCTTATAACTCTACACAGAAAACTTCGACCTTGTGTGGCTCTTGGGACTTGTATTGGGTAAACATTAGTAAAAAAAAAAAACCATCTCCCTGTTTTTAATTCATTTATATGAACTTATGGTTTAGGGTATTGCCTGTATTCCTCTGACCGCGTTGCTGTCTGTGTGACCTGGGAGTGTCAAATTCTCTCACCTTTACAAGAGCCAGATCAGACCTAAATTGAAGTGTTGTTGACATATATGGGCAGGAGCTGCCCAATGTTCAGTTTCCAGTCTCGATAGTGTCTAAAAGCGTCTCTGTGTCTTTGTGGGTGACAAATTATTTTCCATCCTACAACCCCTTTCCTCACAGACGAAACGTGGCAATCCACTCGCTGCTCTGACGCGATTTCCATGGAAAGTGTTCACACGAACTATATTCCTTAGTTCCAACCTTCACAGCTAGGACAACCCCCGATGCCACTCCCACTGTAGCGAACCACCCCTAATCCCTTCGTATTACCCTGGCGAGATGTAAATTCCACTAGAGCAGCTTCTTCCCACGAGCTACTGCTTTGTAGGTTGCTTCCTCGATCAATACAATATTAACCTGTTCAAGTCTATGGTTAACCGTTATTTTCTACACATACCCGCATAAACTCTGTCTCTTACTCTTTAAAACTCTACCTCGAGTGGCTCTTGGGTCTTGTACAGGGCGAACACCACTGTAAAAAAAATGAGAACAGTAGTAACTGGAAAGGATTTCCATGGAAAGTGTTCACACGAACAAACCCTGTTTGCTTGAATTTCTTCGTGAGTGGGGTACCAAAGTGTTTCCACTGTTTGTTTTGAAACTATTATTCAGGTTCGAAGTGGTGTTTCAACTTGAGTTACTAATATCTGGTGGAAATTTCCAGGGTCAACCTGGAAGCGAGTCAGAAGTGTCTTGGAAATGTCAACACTTTTTAACTTCTGCTCTGTTGTCAGCATTCTTGGAACCCATCTTGGAGACAACTTGTTCATCCCCAAGATACCAGTTAAAACCATATGGACCGAACCAGATTACCTATAGAATTATCTACCTGCTGGACAGTAAGACGTCTGTCATCCAAAACCATACGGTAAATAGCATCAACTCATTCGTCAGTGGTTGGGGTTTTTGGATGTCTTGACTGGAGGTCATCTTCTGTGCTGTCCCTGCCTTGCATGAATTCCGCTGTCCACTTCTTCACAGTGGCACAGGGAGGGGAATCTTCAGCAAGTGTCTGTACCGTGTCCTTATGGATTTCCTTGGGTGTAATACCTTTCTTTTGCAGGTATTTTATGATGGTTCGACCCTCATTTTATCGCACACCCCTCACCTGTCCATTAACCTCACCTGCACAGAAATTAAGTCAGAAATCTGAATTAGGTTTTCTGGTTTCATAAGAAGCGTTGCCACAACAAAAAATGTTCAGCTATGGCTCTGCTTTCAGGGCGAACCTTGAAACTTTTGAACGACACTCGTATGTTAAAAATAATCCGGCAAGAAGATGCATCCTTGTCTTATGTTCTTTCCTATTTTTGTGGAATTGCTGAATTCATTTTCTATCTACAGGCAGGCGGTTTGCCCTTAGTGTTCTGGACTATTCTAATATTTTTTCCTAAAAGTTCCAGTTCTTACCAACACCATCCTGACTATCTTCTCAACTAGTGCTACTAGCTTTAAGACAGTCGTTGCAATCGTAAAGCGTGTTATTCATTCATTCACAATAACGCTATCACGAGCCCCGTAATCTACCGTATATATTTGAGTATCGTGCGAAATAAAGGATGCTTCCCCAATCAATACAATATTAAACTGTTCAAGTCTAGGGTTGACCGTTATGTTCCCCACTTATCCGCATAAACTGTGCCTCTTACTCTGTAACCCTCTACCTCGAGTGGCTCTTGGGCCTTGTAATAGTTGAATATCATTAAAAAAAATAAGTCGAGTAGAACTTAAATGATTTCATCTGGGCCGAATTTTATGTCTACAGACAGTAAACTCTAGAAATCAGATCTTCAAAACGGCCACCCGCTGACCACGAGTTGGTCAAAAAAAGTAAATAGATAATAATAATAATAATAATAATAATAAAACTTTCAAGATCAAGTGGCACTTGGCCGGAAGATGTGACGTTGTGTCGCAGTTAGAACTGTGAGTTGTTTTGAATCACCTATCGGCGTAGTTTTGAATCACCTATCGGCGAGTTGATAATCGTGCGCCGTCGTGCAGAGATGACCAGAGGAGTGGTAGGAGAGGGTCGGAGTTCTCGTTGCCCTAATTAAAGTCCGTTAGTCTATGGCGATAGAAATTTTCTCAAGCCTCACCTACCTACTTCGAACCGATCGGTGTGAATCCGCGATTAAATAACCAGATATAATGGAAACAGGATTCGCGTTTTCATTTCCCGCTTTGGCGGGGTTTTTTTTTTTTTTACCTTACTTTCTCTTGTGATCGTGCAATGGGCTTTTCCCAGTTTTTGTCCACACCGACGCAAACAAGAATAATGACTTTGTGCAGAAGGATTATGGTGATTGTAATACTACTAATAATAATGCTAATATTAGATGTTCCCTTGTAAGGAAACATTTGGAATTAATTAACGGAGGACTCAGTGCGGCCGTTGAATTTAATTTATAAAATCTTTCTATTAAAACAATTTTTCAAGAAAATAGGTTTCTCAAGTCCAGTAACTGTTATTGTTCTTTCCAGTACTGATGGACACTTCCATCCTAACTTTTTGTGTGGTACGACATCTTATATCATTATTTTCTCTTCGAGTTACATGTGTTATCCATTTTAGTTTTTTCTGCAGTTGAAAGTCCTCAAGTGATGTGATGTCTGTTATTTGGTACAGTTCTAAGTTTGTCATTCTGCGACGCCAGGTTTGAAGAAAGATGGCATTCGCTAAGTTATTCATGAATACTAGCCAAACCCCCGTCTAATGAACATATTTCTTTTAATAATAATTTTTAAATAATTCAAAAGACATTATCTAATGAACATATTTCTTTTAATAATAATTTTTAAATAATTCAAAAGACATTATCTTATTTATGGTAACTGGATTTTTGGCGATTGTCTTGCTCTTTTTCCACCGATCGATACTGTGCGTCTGAAAAATACCGACTTTATCGAGGGTTCCATCACTTTCTTGGACTTTTGGCTGGGATCAAAGTGTAGTTTCTGCCCTTGAGTGGATAAACTGCATTTCATCTCTCAGTTATGTCTCTCTCTGCGGACAGAACGCAACTGAAAATATTATTGAGTGGTGCCGTGGCAGTACCTTTCTCATTGCACTAAAAAGCGAAGATCGTTAGTAATATTGGTGCCAGTGCAAGCGACGGTTGCTGGGGCTGAGTTATTTGGGGACAGGTCTGGATGCACGCACTCGGGCACCCCACATTATACTGACCTTGTCTGACATCCTGCCTGCCAGCTTGGAGTGGCAAGAAGGTACAATTTCTCGGCCTTTTGGTTAAGATCAAAGTGTAGTATCTGTTCTTGTCAGCTTAATCTGATACTCTCTCTCTCTCTCTCTCTCTCTCTCTTTCTCTTTACCTCCGTCTTTCTTTAATTCTCTCATTGTAACCAAGTAGTGTATTTTTACCCCATCATCCATTATTTATAAGGTATTGGCAGGCCGTAAAGGTCGTGCAAACAAATAAAGGGAAGGAGAAGCACAATTATAATAAGATATTTCATTCACTAAATTTAACAACTATTATGGGACAGTTCTAACTTTACCCAGATTTATTTTTTTTACATTTTACCAAGTTTAATGTAACTGAAATGATCAAATTCAATTTGTAAATTATATTCGTACAATATCAAAATGTCCCTCTCCTCCATTCACACCACACATGACGTGAGGGCACTGAAAAATAAATGCTTCTCGGCCTTTTGGCTGGGATCAAAGTGTAGTATCTGCTCTTGGGTAGATAAACTACATTTCATCTCTCAGCTGTGTCTCTCTCTGCAGACAGAGTGCAATTGAAAATATTAAACTGACCTTGTGTCAAATCCTGCCTGCAAGCGTGGAACGGCAAGAAAATACAATCGTTTCTCGGCCAAGATCAAAGTGTAGTATCTGTTCTTGTCAGCTTAACCCTTTGAGCCCTGAACACCGCTTTAAAAGTGGTAGAGAAAAATGACGCAATTCCCAGTCAACGGTTGAACGGTGGTTAAATACTTGTAACTTGAAACATTATATACCATTATTTGTGAATTTTGACTCAGGAGTTCAGGCAGAAGTATTAAAATTGTTCAGGAACTCAGGGATCAAAGGGTTAATCTGCTTCTCTCGCTCTCTTTATCTCTGTCTTTCTGTGATTTCCTGGAGCCAAATAGTGTCTTTTCTCCCACTTTCCACGCGATCAAAATGGAATCATCCATTATTTATAAGGTATTGGCAGGCCGTAAAGATCGTGCGAACTAACGAAGGGAGGGAGAAGCACAATTATAATAAGATATTTCATACACTAAATGTAACAACTATTATGGGACAGTTCTAACTTTATCCAGATTTAATTTTTTAAAATTTTACCAGTTTTAATGTAACTGAAATGATCACATTCAATTTGTAAATTATATTCCTACAATATCAAAATGCCCCTCCATTCACATCACACATGACGTGAGCGCACTGAAAAATAAATGCTTCTCGGCCTTTTGGCTGGGTTCAAAGTGTAGTATCTGCTCTTGGGTGGATAAACTACATTTCATCTCTCAGTTGTGTCTCTCTCTGCGGACAGAGCGCAATTGAAAATGATATTTTCAGTTGCGCTCTGTCCGCAGTCAAAGACACCCGGTGACGGGTAGCAGTTGCCGGCGGCATTATCTCTCTCATTCCACTAAAGAGGGGGTAGTGATACGGTTGCGGGGGGGATTTTTGGATCTATCCGGGCGCACACGGTAGGGCTCCCCACATTAAAGCGACCTATTGTCACATACTGCCAGCGTGGGGCGGCAAGAGAATTATTCTCGATATTTTGGCTAAGATCAAAGTGCAGTAACTGTTCTTATCGACTTATTATGATTCTCTTTACTCATTGTTCCACGTGACCAAAACGTAATATTCCATATTTTTGAGTTATTGGCAGGGTGTAATGGTCGTGTGAACTAACAAAGGGAGGGATAAATACAATTATAATAGAATTTTTAATCAATTAAAAAGCAAAGCGATAATACCACTAAAATGCAAATGGCTACTGGAAGTGAAAGAGAAGGAAACCGGAAATCAAATCCTCAACAGGAAACAAGAGATAAACCTCTACACCTGTTCAAAAGACCAAGAAGGAGAACCTATATACTCATATTGGGAGAGAAGAAAAACAGAAAAATAAATAATTAATGAATTAAATTTCAGAGCTCTGTCGGCGACGTTAGAAGTATAGAGTTGAAATAGACTTTGGAAAAAACCGGAAACCCAATTCTAAACAAGAAACAAGGGACAAACCTCTACTCCTGTTCAAAAGACCAGGGAATATGAGAAAAGGAAAGAGTCTACCTCCTTTGAAAATCCGCGTTCGAAATGTCTTCCCTTTTCTTTTAACCTCGGCTTGAACCTCGACCAATGGCGTCAGTAGTCAATATGCGACTATAGCAGTCACGAGGCAAGTACGATCAACATCGTGATTACCTTGTCTAGCAGTGTCTGATTTCATTTCTTGTTGGCTTAAAAGCGAAAAATGGTAAACAGACGTCGTGAGTCCTGGAGACTGGCCAACGATTTAAGCTGATCGCCTATATCATCCGTTCACTTGCCTTCATTCGATCACTCACGTAGACGTTCAGGACACACACGAGAATAGTCGCCCAGGAGATTAGGTTTATTTCAGGCAACAAAGAAAACTTGCAAATATATACATAGTGACAGGCGAAAATGCTTCTTTGCTTTCCTTCACCCTCGCTTCCTCTGTCGCTCTCTCTCTTTCTCTGAAAAATATATATAACTTTCTATCTATCTCTCTCCCTATCTCTCTCTCTATATATATAACTCTCTCTCTCTTTATATATATATATGTATATATATATATATATACATATATAACTCTCCCTTTTCTCTCTCTCTGTATATATAACTCTCTCTCATAATCTCTCTATATAACTCTCTCTCTCCATATATATATATGTGTGTGTGTGTGTGTGTGTATAACTCTATCTATCTATCTATCTATCTATCTATCTATCTATATATATATATATATATATATATATATATACATATCTGTCCATCTATAGATGTAAAACTCCGTCTTTCTTTCTCTCTCTCTCTATATATAGCTCTCTCTTCTTTATTTATATATATATAAATATATATATATAAACTTTTCTCTCTCTATATATATATATAACTCTCTCTCACTATCTCTCTATATATATATAACTCTCTCTCCATATATATACATATGTATATATCTTTCTATATATAACTCTATCTATCTATCTATCTATCTATCTATCTATCTAAATATATATATATATATATATATATATATATATATATATGTAAATCTCTCTCTCTCTCTCTCTATATATATATATATATATATATATATATATATATATATATGACTCTCTTTCTCTCTCTCTCTCTCTCTGTCTCTCTCTCTATATATATAACTCTCTCTCTCTCTCTACACACACACACACACATATATTATATATATATATATATATATATATATATATATATATATATATTGAACAATAAAAAATATTAAAAATTAAAAAGTTTCAGACACACTGGGTTGTAGATTAATATTGTTTCGATTTTTGTTTTTTTTTTATTATTATTTCATTTAGATTCCTCGACTAGTTTCGGCCAAAATGGCCATCATCAGGAGAAGAAATATTTCTGCTTGCTGGTAGCAGTGAACTACAGAAATGAATGTCTTGATGGAGAAAATGAACTTTTGTCTGTAGTTTCCATTTGTTTTTTTAAATTTTTTTTATCCTTTTAACATGAATCTTTTAACATTCCATATATATATATATATATATATATATATATATATATATATATAGTGGTTAACCTGATTGAAAAAAGGAATAATGGTTCTATTTCTGTCGGAAGAAACAATTTTTTTTAAGTAGGACTTTTCGATCTCTAAATCATTAGACGTCAATTTCACAATTTCCAAAAAAAAAAAAAAAAAATTAAAAAAAAGTTAACCGGTGGTATCTCCTCAAACATATGTACCCATTACATGTAAAGGTTATACCACTATATATATATATCTATATACAGTGTGACTGAGCACTTCGAAGTCTGTGTAATGGTTAGCAATCTTGTCTTGCTAGAAAAATCACTGACTAGTTCGACTCTCACTGGGTGCCCCATACTTTCGTGCTATATCTAAGCTACGTTTAGAGAACCACCATAAATACAGGGGTGTGCAAAAGTAGGTATACAGTAAGTACTATACCAGTAATAGTAGTTCGATAAAGACCGCCACAAAGATCTGTAGGAACTGCTCAGCAATCTTGATATATTTGGGAAAGATGTTAGATTAATCAAGAACCTATACTGGCAGCAAACTCCCTGCATACGGATATAAAATGAGTTCAAAAATAAAAAGAAGTGTAAGACAATGATGTGCCTTCTCACCGGATTTAATCAACCTATACAGCGAGGCATTTCTGAGAGAAATAGAAGTCCTATCAGGATTCATTATTGGCGACCACGGTCTTAACAAAATAAGATATGCAGATAACACAGTGTTGATAGCAGACGCATAAACGAAACTACAAAAGCTCTTATAAAGGTTAACGAAGGAAAGTGAGAAGAAAGGACTAACTATAAGAAATTAGAACGCATAGTTGTCGTTAAAAGGGTGAAAATTTTAAATCGAGGATAACCAAATTTAATTTTAATTTAAATTTAACCAAATAGAGGGAAAGAAAAACAAGGGAAAGCAGTTCGTGACATACCTGACGAGCTTGAGCAAGTGGATGACATAACGTGGTCTGGGGGAGGAAGCAGAGGGAAAAACTTGTTGAGAACTGCAAGAGATAGAGGGAGGTCGAGAGCCATGATCGCCTACATCCTGAAAGAACATGGCACATATAAAGAAAGATGGCAGTAACCATCTGGACCATCTCCTCAAGTCCGAAGAGACGACTTGAAGCAACATAAATTTGATTTTACAGAAAAATCCCGAGGATACCGTGAACTGAACATGTGAGTAACGACGAAGTTTTGGAGAAAATATAATGTTCTGTATTCATTTGGATCTTGTCGGCATGGCCGAGACGGTTTGAGCAGCGCATTATTAGAATTGCCAAGAATCTATACAAGCAGCAAACCGCTTGAATGCGAATAGAAAATGAGTTCAGCAGATACACAAAAATAGAAAGGGGTGTAAGGCAAGGGTGTGTCTTCTCTCCGGACTTATTCAACGATTACAATGAGAGAACTAGAAGTCTTACTAGGATTTATAATTGGCCGCCACAATTTTAACATAAGCTATTCAGATGACACAGTGTTGACAACAGACACGGAAAGAAAGCTGCAAAATATCCTACAGGATATAGTGAAGGAAGGTGAGAAGAAAGGATTAAACATCAACTGCAACAAGACAGAATACGTGGCTGTTAGCAGAAAGATAAACCCAAAGTGCGAATTAAAAATCGGAGATTCCAAAATCAAACCAGTGTGGAAATGTTTTAAAAGGGAACATAAAGAGTGACACCGAAATCCGAAGGCGTATTGGGATAGACAAGGAAATATTGCATAAACTAAATAGAGTATTAAGAAATAGAAAAAAAAAACTTCGTAGAAAGAAGGGAAAGAGTACTCTAAACCACTATGTAATATCTGGCTTCCTGTATGGCAGTGAGTGATGGACAATCTCTTCTACCACGAAGAGGAGACGAAGCAACAGAAATGTGATTTTACAGAAGAACCCCGAGGATACCGTGGATTGAACATGTGAATAACGACGAAGTTTTGGAGAAAATGGAAACAAAAAGGAAACAGAGACAAGGTTTCTGGTACATACAATGAGGAAGGAAGCCTTGGAAAATCGGATATTCACGAGACAGAGGGCAAGAGTGTCAAAGGAAAACAACGCATAACATAATTAATGAGCTTGAGAAGAAGACGTGGCGGAACAAGGGTTACGAGAAATAACAGAAAGACAAAGTTTATTAAGAACTAAAAGTGATAGGAAATTGTGGAGAGCTATAATCGCCTTCTAAAAGATTCATTTAATGCTAAAAGTCATTTAATTCATTAGAATAATTTTTAATATTTCATTATAATAATTTTTATTATAATATGTTCCACACACACACACACACACACACACACACACACACACACACACACACACACACACACACATATATATATATATATATATATATATATATATATATATAAAAAGGTTTAAACACTAATATTCCATGGTCATAATTTATTCCATTGGAATCGTAAATACGATCCAATTCATACGATTCCAATGGAATAAATTATGACCATGGAATATTAGTGTTTTAAGCCTTCTTATTAAATTCTTACTCTGTCCTGGACATTGAGTTCTACCTGGATTCTATCCTCTTGAAATTTTTTATACAAAATATATATATATATATATGTGTATGCATGTATGCATATATATTTATATATTTTACATATGTATGTGTATATTTACCACTAATATTATCTCTATATACATACTTACATCCATACATACATACATATATATATATATATATATATATATATATATATATATATATATATATATATATATATATATATTCAAACAGGTTTGGTTAAATAATTTAGACATATCTTGTCGATTAGTTTTCGTTGGGATCCTTTCAAGTTCACGGATTAATTTCTTGGTAGCCTGAGAAAATTGAGTAAGAAAAATACCAAACTTTTCTTTCCAATAGTTTTTATTTTTCCAGGTACGTTCAGTTTCATCTGAAATCATCTTCAGGGCTTATGTTATCTGTGAGTATGCATATATGTTTCTGTAATTTCAAAAGATTTCAACAGTTCGTTTTTACTGCTTATGCAACGTTCTTTAGAAGGAACCGGAAACCCAATCCTAAACAGGAAACAAGGGATAAAGTTCTTCTGTTCAAAAGACCAGGGAAGAGAAACTATCTACTTCTATTGGGAGAGGAGCAAAACAGAAAAATAAGTAGAGGTTTATCCCTTGTTTCTTGTTTAGGATTGGGTTTCCGGTTCCTTCCAAAATCTATTTAAACTCTATACTTCTAACGTCTCCGACAGAGATCTGAAAGTTCACGTGTTTTTTTCCAGTATAAGGGAAGTAACTTTTCCCTTTTTGCTCGTACATATATAATTTTTTTTTTTTTTATAAGGATGTAAGGACTTATTTTGGGATTTAATTGTGTTATATAAAGGGCTTCAAGGATTTGTAGTTTTTGGTTATTGTTGTTTTTATGCAATATAGTTGCATTTTCAACTGATATTCATCTAATCTGTGAGTGTATGCATAAGTTTTCCTTTAAATGCTGAGATATTGTATTATGCTCGGCCAAATTAAATGTAAGCTTTTTTTGTTACCATCGTGGTAAGAAAGTCAACGTACGTATTGGCATTTTTTTCAGAGATACAATCTTCTAAAAGACATTTAAATTGTTGTACAATATATATTGTTTAAATCTCCTCTTGATTGCTCTGAGAAGTTTTCAGCTCTCCTTGTGAAACACAACACACACACACACACACACATACACACACGCCAAACACACACACATATCCATCCACCTGTACGAAACCAAAGGGCCAAAGGACGAATATTTTACACACAAAAAACACACACACACATATATATATAGGTATATATATATATATATGTTTAATATATATATAGAATATATATATATATTAAATACATTTTATCTTAAAAAGTTCTTTTTATAATACAAGTATTTAAGTAAATGCTCTGTTTTATAAATAGAACAGTATATAAATAAATTTACCGGCCTGAATGTATATATATTTCATAGAAAATTTTTTTTCCACTAGCGGAACCGTCATTTTGGTGGCAGGTGGATGGATGTGTGTGTGACGGTTGTGTATGTGTGTGTGTGTGTGTGTGTGTGTGTGTGTGTGCGTGCGTGCTTGTGTTTCACAAGGAGAGCTGAAAAACTTCTCAGAGCAATCAAGAGGAGATTTAAACAATATATATTGTACAACAATTTAAATGTCCTTTAGGAGATTGTATCTCTGAAAAAAAATGCCAATACGTACGTTGACTTTCTTACCACGATGGTAATTTAATCTATCAGACCGAATAATGTAAATAATGCAAGGCTATTTCTACCTTTTATATTTTCAGCTTTGACTAAGGTTTTTTTTCTTTCTTTTTTTTTTTAATCCGGAGTGAGGTATGATTGCTTTATTGTCTTGTAGTTCTAAAATTTGTTGGTATAATATTTCAATCTCTGCTTTTTTTTTATTTTTTATCAATAATGGAACAAAGGTTAGAGTTTGGTCAAAGGTTGAATAAATCCGTTTGCTGCTTAATGATTTGGTAATCAGAAAGATTTATAGAATTGTCAGAAGAATCAGAAGGTGATATTTTACCTTTACAGAAATCATTAAATTTTTTATGAATTATTATTTTATGTTTGATAAGTTTTTTTTACAGTAAGCACATGCATAGAAACGCGATATCTAAAGTTTAAAATGAATTTTAAAATAATAATAGATCTTTCTTGAAGCTTTTATTTTAGCTTAATAAATGCTAATAGATTAAATTTCATATTTCCAATAAGCAAAATGCTTTGCTGTATTTCAAAATTAATTTAAATTGATTGCAGTGAGTTCTTGTTTTGAAATCGCCTTAGCGCCATTTTCAGCAATCTGTCATCACAATGTAATTCTCTTTATTAAAAAATCTTTCAAAAATACAATATAATTTTCTGAAACTTTATTTGAGGAATTTTAGCTGACTTAAAGTTTAATTAATTTGATTTGAGACAAATATTACTTACTTTTAGTATAAAATATCGCAGAAATGCATTTTTAACACGGAGGCAGGTGATTATTTAAGGTGTTGACAGTTTAACTGACAAACGGAAATATTTTGGTTTTTTTCTACGGGAGATATAACTGTAAAAATTACTTGAGGAATATAAGGTGAGCGCCATTTTTATATAATTTTTAATTGCCCAGTAATCTTCAGAATTTAGGAAAATGTTCTCCATAATCTAATGTTTTATTGAATTTTAAGTATTTTGGCATTAAATTTACTATAGTGATCGCTCTTATTTTCTAATAATGTCGTGTATGGACATCCGTATTTAGAAAAATCGATACTTTCATATGCACACAAAAAATTCGAAATTTAAAAAAAAAAATGTTGGTGATCGTTGAATTGTGGGAAGCTTTTCCATTTAAGATTAATAAATATAGTTTTTATTTGATAACAATATCCCCTAACCGGTACAAATTAATACAGAATTTCAAAAGATTTAAAACTTTATAAATTATTCTAGTTAAAATTTAAAATATGAAAACTTTTTTGTATAAATTCATAATTCATTGAAAACATATTTTTCTTAAGACAATAGTGTCCATAATAATATCTTATTTATAAAAGCAATTAAAATATATTCTAATTAAATAATGTCGTATTGCAACTTTTACTTTATGACTCAGAGCAGATCTTTGGTATCTGGGCGTGCTGTTTTCCATAAAAATTGATGATTTAAATTTTTCAAAGACTTCCGCTTATAAATATTATAAGCATTAAGCCGTACAAAAATTAATTTTACAACATTTAATAAAATTAAATATATCGGAGGTTACAGATGTAAAAAAAACATGGTTTTACCGAGGTTTTATGAAAAAGAAACATTTCTAAATAATTTCCGTTCATGTATGAATAAGTCCTGAAAGTTTCATTAAAATCCATGACTCTCCACAATTTCCTCTCTCTTAATAATCTTCGTCCTTCTTATTATTTCTCCTAACCCCTGTTCCACCATCCATTTACTCAAGCTCATTATGTTTTCCTCTGTCTCTCTTGCCCTCTATCTGCCCTGTGAGTATCTAATTTTCCAAGCCCTCCTTCCTCATTGTGTGCTCCAAAAACCCTAACTGTCCTTTCTTGATGTTAAGTATTAGTTTCCTTTTTGTTTCCATTTTCTCCAAAACTTCACATGTTAGGTCCACTTTATCCTCAGCTTCCTTCTGTAGAACCAGATTTCTGTTGCTTCAAGTCTCTTCATCTTTGATGTGATTGTACAAAACTCACTGCAGGACAGATATCCCATAGCTGTTTACTACTCTCTTCCATGTTTCTGGAGAAAAAGTCCTATTTCTCAGTATTCTTTTTAGTTTTTAGAATGCATCTTTGGCTAATCCAATACGCTTTCACTTTTTTTTTTAATGCGAAAGCCAATGATCAAATTAGCTCCTATAAAAGACACGTGGAAATTCTATTAATGCATTCTTCTGTCTATATTTCCGAGATGAGGTATTATGCACACTATTTACATTTTTCGGACTATTGTCCTCATCTTTGTCGCCATATTTGTTACAACGTTTCGGCCCTTCAGTATCTGTCTATATTTCCGAGATGAGGTATTATGCACACTATTTACATTATTCGGACTATTGTCCTCATCTTTGTCGCCATATTTATTACTTTTCGGCCTTTCAGCATCTGTCTATATTTCTGAGATGAGGTATTATGTACACTACTTACATTATTCGGACTATTGTTCTCATCTTTGTCGCCATATTTATTACAACATTTCGGCCTTTCAGTATCAGTCTATATTTCTGAGATGAGGAATTATGTACATTATTTACATTATTCGGGCTATTGTCCTCATCTTTGTCGCCATATTTATTACTTTTCGGCCTTTCAGCATCTGTCTATATTTCTGAGATGAGGTATTATGTACACTACTTACATTATTCGGACTATTGTCCTCATCTTTGTCGCCATATTTATTACAACATTTCGGCCTTTCAGTATCAGTCTATATTTCTGAGATGAGGAATTATGTACATTATTTACATTATTCGGGCTATTGTCCTCATCTTTGTCGCCATATTTATTACAACGTTTCGGCCTTTCAGTATCTGTCTATATTTCTGAGATGAGGAATTATGTACATTATTTACATTATTCGGGCTATTGTCCTCATCTTTGTCGCCATATTTATTACAACGTTTCGGCCTTTCAGTATCAGTCTATATTTCTGAGATGAGGAATTATGTACATTATTTACATTATTCGGGCTATTGTCCTCATCTTTGTCGCCATATTTATTACAACGTTTCGGCCTTTCAGTATCTGTCTATATTTTTGAGATGAGGTATTATGCACACTGTTTACATTTTTCCGACTATTGTCCTCATCTTTGTTGCCATATTTATTACAACGTTTCGGCCTTTCAGTATCTGTCTATATTTCTGAGATGAGGTATTATGTACACTATTTACATTATTCGGACTATTGTCCTCATCTTTGTCGCCATATTTATTACAACGTTTCGGCCTTTCAGCATCTGTCTATGTTTCTGAGATGAGGTATTATGTACACTATTTACATTATTCGGACTATTGTCCTCATCTTTGTCGCCATATTTATTACAACGTTTCGGCCTTTCAGCATCTGTCTATGTTTCTGAGATGAGGTATTATGTACACTATTTACATTATTCGGACTATTGTCATCATCTTTGTCACCATATTTATTACAACGTTTCGGCCTTTCAGTATCTGTCTATATTTCTGAGATGAGGTATTATGTACACTATTTACATTATTCGGACTATTGTCCTCATCTTTGTCGCCATATTTATTACAACGTTTCGGCCTTTCAGCATCTGTCTATGTTTCTGAGATGAGGTATTATGTACACTATTTACATTATTCGGACTATTGTCCTTATCTTTGTCACTATATTTATTACATTATTATATTTTACCAGTGCTCATATTGCAATATTTGCTGTTATCATTTCATTTTTTTTCGACCTTTCAGTATCTGTCTATATTTCTGAGATGAGAACCCTGGGTCAGAGTGAACCTGGGAACATCAGCAATTAAGGGGTATATACCACGCTCCTCAAAACCTGCAATCTCCCGATCAGAGGACTTGCTGTTGGATGTAGTTTATAGTCATACCCAGAACTTCTACACGTTGACAAAATGAGACATAGACTTTTTAATGTGGGGCTACAATCCCAAAACTGCCCAGTACCCACGAGCATTCTCACACTGGTGTTGAGGAGTAGGTAGGCTTTCCTACCGCCCGGTCAACATTCCTCCCCATTCCCTTGGACATCAGTAGAGGCTCACACCTTGTTTCTTGTTTAGGAAGGGGTTCCCGGTACTCTCTCTCTCTCTCTCTCTCTCTCTCTCTCTCTCTCTCTGGCTTATGTACTAGTGCAGCTCTGTTTCTCCCGCGATGTGTGCAGTCTGTGGCTTTTTTAGGGTACACGGTTGACAGTTCACTGGCTGCTGTTTCCAGCTGGTAGTTAGGAGCCCTAACTCTTGCGTAGCGTCTTGAGCGGCCGCTCTGATCGACAGTTGTATAATACCGGGGTGTTTGTAGTGCCATGTCGCGCATGGAAAGGTGTCCCTGCAGTCATCTCCGGTGGGCAACCCTGAGGCCACATTATGATGCAGGCTGTACCAACTCCTCTCTGCCCACGTCATGGTCGATAACCGTCTGCTTCTTTTACTTCGGGCCTTCTCATCTTCCAACCATAAATCCACATGATGACTTACAAAGACCGAAAAAGTAATCCTAAACCAGCCCCTCAAAAATCACCTAAACCCCTCAATATTTCGTTCTCCAACATCCGTGCCATTAGAACAAACTTCTGCAGTATGGAATCTTTCCTCACTGCAAACTGCCCGGATACACTGGCTCTCTGTGAGAACAACCTTGTCTCGTCTATCTCCTCCTCTGATCTCTCGATCCCAGGCTACCATCCTCTCCTCAGAAAAGACTCTCTAACCCACATGCACGGCCTTGGTATCTATGTCAAGGACCATCTCCCTCTGGCCAGAGAGTTGTCTCTCGATTCACCAGACCAGTCGTACATGTGTCTCCGACTATCTCTTCTCAATGCTGTAAGCTATCTCGTCTTCCTATACCGCTCTCCATCCTCTCAAGACTGTGGGATACTCGATAGCTCTGCCCTCTTGGTAACTCCGATCATGCTGTAGTATCTGTTAACATCTCCTTCAACTCCACCCCCTGCAAAGAACCCCCTACCACTAGAACTTCGTTCTACTATCAACGAGCTGACTGGGACGCGTTCTGTGATTTCCTCCGCGATGTCCCCTGGGATGCTGTCTTTACGCTCCCCGTCCATGAATGTTCTTCTAAGGTCTCATCCTGGGTTAAAGCTGAAATCGACGCTTTCATCCCCTCAAGGAAATATAGGGTCAAGTCGCGCTCCTCCCCTTGGTTTTCAGCTGCTTGCTCAGCCGCCATTGCCCATAGGAACCACATCTTTCACCTATTTCGTAGCGACATGTTGGACTGCAATAGACGTCTCTTTGCCTCTGCCCGTAACGAGTGTAAGCGTGTCCTCAACAAAGCTAAGTCACTATTTGCTGCTCGGATGAAGGAGCGTATTGCATCTCGCAAATTTGCCTCCAAAGATTATTGGCGTCTCTGCAAAAGCGTATTGAACAATTGCAAACCCTCTATACCTTCTTTATTCAAACAGTTTGAAGACCTGACCTCCTCTGCCGACAAGGCTGAATGCTTTCCTCGGAAATTTTCATTCAACTCAACACTCGTTTCTTCCGGTGTACCCATACCTGACTTCCCTCTTAGAAATGAGGCCCTATTGAGTGGGTTACACATAACCCCGTCTTTGGTATTGGGCATTATCTCCAATTTAGACCCCAACATGACTAGCGGTGGGGATGGGATACCAGCCATTGTCTTGAAGAAATGCGCGCCTGAACTAGCGCCCACCCTCTCTAAACTATATAATTACTGCCTCTTGTTTTCCTGACTGTTGGAAGTCCTCTTAGATTGTTCATGTCTTCAAGAACTCTGGCGACCCCCCTGACCGTCCTATCAATCTCCTACCCCTCTTCGGCAAAGTCTTCGAAACCCTAATCAATGCTGAAGTAGTTAACCACCTTACATCCCATGATCTGCTCTCAGACAAGCAATATAGCTTCCGGTTTGCCCGATCTACAGCTGATGTGCTTACGACCATCACTGAAACCGTCTACCAAGCCCTTCAAAATAAAGGTGAGGCTCGTGCCGTGGCCCTAGACATCTCCAAAGCGTTTGATAGGGTTTGGCATGCCGGCCTTCTTCGCAAGCTCCAGGGTTATGGTATTACAGGTCGATTGTTTGACCTAATACAATCATTCCTGTCAAACCGTGAATTGAAGGTCGTTCTCAACGGATTCTCCTCCAGTTCCTATCCCACGAACGCAGGTGTTCCTTAAGGCTCCATCCTGGGCTCTACTCTATTCCTTATCTTCATCAACGACCTTCCTGACGCCATAGATTCCCAAGCTGGCATCTACGCGGATGACACCACAATTTACTCCTGCCTCAAAAACAAATCTAGTGTCGCTGACAAAACTAACCTGGCCGTGCGTCTCGAAAAGGACCTCCAATCGGTTGTGAACTGAGGTAGGAATTGGCTGGTCAACTTTAACGCCTCAAAAACAAAACTACTCTCTATTAATCACCACAGAGATCCTTCCCTTCCCCCCATTAGAACGTCTGATGCTCAACTTCTCGTGAGCACCTCTCTGCGGCTGCTCGGTCTCACGTTGACTGCTGACCTGAGATGAAACAAATACATTGAGTCAATTGCTTCCTCCACCGCAAGGAAAGTTGGCTCTCTGTGCCACGCAAGGAAATTTTTCTCCACGTAATCGATCCTTCAGTTCTACAAATCAACAATTCGCCCTTGCATGGAGGATTGCTGCCATATATGGTCTGGAACCCCTTCGGTTTGCCTTGGGGTTCTTGATAAGATCCAGAGGCGGATATACAATATAATTGGCCCTGTTCTGGCATCTTGTCTGCAGTCGCTCTCTCACAGACGCGCCGTCGCCTCTCACTTTACAAATACTTTCATAGTAATTCGCTACGAGGTTGGCATCCTGCTCTCACCCTTTCACTGTCGAAACTATTAAATATGGCCGTCCCTTCTATTCCAATAGCTTCATGTCTCGCACCACTCGCCTGTGGAACTCCCTTCCCTATTCCAGTTTCCCTGAGAGCTATAATCTCCAACTATTCAAATGTAATGTCAATCGACATCTCCAGTTGCCTTGATCTATCCACTATCCTTCTTCTCATCCTTTCTTCTATCACTCCAAATCTTCTGTAACCCCTTGCGTCCTAGTGGCTTCCCGCCTTGCTTGGGGTGTAACGCTTAACAAAAAAAATATTCCATCTTCTTTTTTTCTCTCTTAAAGAAAGATAAAGTGAAAGAATGGCGTCACATAATCGTTACATACGCGTCTTTTTATTGCTTTTTTTTTTGTTTGTTTCTATTTTGTTTCGCTTTTTGTTTGTAATGCATTTTTGTGTACAAGGCTGAAATAATTAAAGGAATCGAATTGGAAAATCTTTCATCGACAAATTGTTTCATAATTGCTTATTTCATGAGCAAAGAATCAGATTAAAATTTTACAATGTTTTCCATTTCACTGAAGCAGACGATAAAGACTTGAGCGTGTCATTGTTTCCTCTATGTTTGTTTGTTTGTTTCTTTCTTTCTTTCTACATCTTTTCTTTTTATCTGTTTTTCTTTCTATCAAAAAAAAATAGACATCTTATTTGATGATAGAAATGTTTCTTTCTTTTCTCTTTTTCTATCTATTTTTTCTTTCTATCTTTTTTTCTCTTTTTCTTTCTTTCTATCTACATCTTTTTCTTTCTTCCTATATTTTTCTTTCTTGCTTGCTGTCTTTTTCTTTCTTTCTATCTACATCTTTTCTTTGTATCTATTTTTCTTTCTATCTTTTTCTTTCTTTTTTCACTTTTCTTTCTTTCTATCTATTTTTTCTATCTTTTTCTTTCTTTCTTTTTTCTTTATTTCTATATTTTTCTTTCTTTCGCTTCTTTCTTTAAAATCAAACAAAGTCTTTAATATATCTTTTCTTTCGTCTATCCACGCAATCAAACAGGAATGGTCCATTGTTTATCCCTGGCAATGCCAGGGCTTGACACAGGCTAATGCACTATGGAAGCAGCAAATTCATGATACGCTTAGTTGCGATTTTGCCATATGCCTTGTAGGATAATAAAAAGTTTTCGACTCAATCCACTTCCCAAGATCAGGTAAAATGACCAAACATCGTAATTGTTATTGGACAAACAACTTAATCAGAATGAATTATAGCGGACACATTATGAAAACATATTCTGTTCATTAACCAGTTTCAGACAAAATATAAAGGTATTTTTATTAAAAATTATTAATAATTCCTACAGATTAGATAGCAACTTAAAATTTAATTAACTTATAATTTATGGAGGAAGATAAAAATTTACACAGCATTTAAAACATATCAAATTATTCATCTGCAAAATTCCAGCTTCTAAGCCCGTACAGTTATTAAGTAATTAGATATTTTATACTCTTCCAGTTATACTCTTCAAAACTGAGCTGAGAATTTTTCTATTAAGATAAAATTATTTTTATGATGTTGCCGATTCAGCGGAACATATTAAAATAGAAGTTTTCCAAATTGTCTAATATATTTACCATAGACTGAACTGTGCATAGATAGATAGATAGATAGATAGATAGATAGATAGATAGATAATGAACAAGCTGAGATAGATAGATAGATAGATAGATAGATAGATAGATAGATATGAACGCACTGGGAGAGACAGAAAGAGAAAAAAAAACAATGAAAGAATCTAACATACTTAGATAGATAGATAGATAGATATGAACAGACTGGGATAGATAGATAGATATATAGATAGATATCATCGCACTGGGAGAGACAGAAAGGGAAAATACAATAAAAGAATCTAACATAGATAGATAGATAGATAGATAGATAGATAGATAGATAGATAGATAGATATGAACAGACTTACATACAGTGTAACCCGGATATAAGAGAGTTGTCGGGACCGGAGAAGAAGTCTCTTATATCCGGGTTTCTCTTATATCCGGGTTTCTCTTATATCCGGGTTTGGCAATTTTATATACATTAACACAGGCCCTAATTTGGGACCAGAGAAAATCTCTCTTATATCCGGGTTTCTCTTATATCCGGGTTTCTCTTATATCCGGGTCTCTTATATCCGGGTTACACTGTAGATAGATAGATAGATAGATAGATAGATAGATAGATAAATCTTTTAGCGGAGTAGAGACTTTGATTTGTGCGGACAATTGCAAAGTAGCGAAGACCAGATTAGATAGCTAGACATACCTACTCTGCTGTGAGAGTCAAACGAAGGTAGACAAAGACAACGTATGCACATTCCCGTATACACACGTCAATACCTGTGCCAGCACTTCGATCCCGAGTTTATCTCTCCGCCGGCACTCACCCACCCGCAAATTCGAAAGTTTGCCAAAAGCTGTTTATCTCAAAGCGATGCCCTGTTGGCCTGTCGTTCTTTGGACTCGATATCTTCCTCTGGCCGTCAGCATAGACCTCGGGGCACCGATTCCTTCGACGGCACGACAATAAAAACTTTATAAGCGGTTGTAATTGATTGAAACTTACACCGGACACTGGACGAAGGGGAGAAATAGAAGAGGGGATCGGGCGGTTTTCAAATTGAAAGGAAAATACAATCATATCCGCAGTCAGGCACACGCACGCCGAGAGAAAGAAAACGACTGAAAAGAGAGATGCTTCACACACACACACACACACACACACACACACACACACACACACACACACATACATATATATATATATATATATATATATATATATATATATATATATATATGACAGTAGGAAAACTGTAATAGTTGCCGACGCGTTTCGTCCAATAGGGACTTTTTCAAGGCAAAAAACGAAATGAATTTATTAAATAAAGTAACTAATAATAATAAAAACAAAATGTCCTTAGCAACTGGAAGAATTTAGAGAACGCTATTTTCATACTGTTAACTGAAAATTACGTCAATTACTGTCACGTGTGGAGATATTGTTTTTATTGCTGTGTTGACAGATTCAACCATTTTCTTTTGATTTCTTGATACTGTTCTGTACGTTTGTTTGGGAGAGTAGTAATTCTGTTAACAAAGATGAAAAAGCCTTAATTAATATTTGGGTAATATTCAATGGCGGCACTCTCTAGGATTTTCCTTAAATTCTTCCAGTTGCTAAGGACATTTTGTTTTTGTTATTATTAGTTATTTTGTTTAAATAAATTCATTCCGTTTTTTGCCTTGAGAAAATCCACATTGGATGAAACGCATCAGCAACTATTACAGTTTTCCTATTGTCATTTATATTTATAAATATTGTCTTTTTCTACAGGTTAACTCTGAGAAATTTTCATATATATATATATATATATATATATATATATATATATATGTGTGTGTATGTATACTTTATTTTAGGATAGTACATCGAAAAACATGTGAAAATCGTTACACAAATGCAATCGTGTTTCGATGCGTAGCAATGCATCTCATCAGCCGATTGTAAATTACTGGCGAGTTTATTCAGATTTAAAAGCAAAATACAGCCTCTTTTACGAAAAAGGAAAAAAAGATTTTTTCCCAAATAGAGGCTGTATTTTGCATTTAAATTTGAATAATTAGTTAACGAGCCGGTAACTCTGTTCGTTCTCATCTTACCTGGATATATATATATATATATATATATATATATATATATATATATATATATATATATATATATATATATTGTGATGTCCGCGCGAGTATAAATAGAACCCGCTCGGTTGAGGGGGGGAAACTCTTCAGTAGACAGCAAACCTGGCGACGAGGGTGTAAAAATTTAACAAGCTTTGAATTAACGAAACACTACCCCCTCAACAGCAAAGGGAAAAATACTCGAATTTAACAACAACACGAGTAAAACTTCGGATTAACAGCAAAGAAAAAAAAGTACTCGAATTCAACAACAACGCGAGTAACAAACTTCGAAAATAACAAATTATTTCGAAAGAAATGGCTCTCTCTCTCTCTCTGCCAACAATGGAGCCCCGAGACTGGAGAGACTCCAACCAAGAGCAAGCATGGAGAGAATGAAGTGAACATATCGAAGACGCATTTACAGCGTTTGATATAACAGATGATAAACGACAACTGTCACTCTTTCGATTTTACGTGGGAAAGAAACTGAAAGATATATGTATATATATATATATTACATCCTTGAGCGCTTAGCCTTGGAGCGTGTAAACTGGAGATCAACGTGTTTTAGTGAACTCAGATGTTTTCAATCTGCCTGTCTGAATCATCTTCAAGAAGCAAGAGCAAGATCTAAGAGGTCAGCCAATCTAAGAGTGATCTCATCTCACAATCCTCACTCTTGTTCCATATGTGGCCTCCTTTGTAAATCACTAGCGGTTCTTAAATGCCACTTAACATTATCGCACAAAATTTCATAACTTAATCAACTAAGCTGTCAGATCATCATACGTCGAAACCGACGGGAGAGTCCGCTTTGTTGAGTCTGATTTGGAATCTCTTCGTCACCGAGGCCCACTTGGGACAGTTGGTATGATGTCAGCTTAACAACCTAACTGTCAGGGTTTCAATTCTCGGTAGTGGATGCTCACTGCTGATGAGTCCCAAATATAGGACGAAACGGCCGTCCAGTGCTTTCTGCATTCTGTAGAGGTTTCTATCAGACTCGATGAATTAATTAAAATATATATATATATATATACACACACACACGAAAAACTTAAATTCTGTTGTGCACTCTTGGAAGTGCGAATTTGTAAACACTGACTATTACTACTAATATTACAAGGCTTTTCCCTTCCCTGAATTGAGCACTATCAATCAGAGTAAGTATGTAAAAATTCGATTTCTTACAAACGGGGAAAATGCCGAATAAGTCGGGTTTCGATCTCGGCCTGAAGTAATCGGATGTCTAGCCACACTGATGAACTGCGAAACGGTCTGTCTGTGAATGATTATATATATATATATATATAAAAACAAAAAAAAAAAAAAACACTATTTTCAACTAAAAATTTCGAACGTGATAAAAAGTATAAAAAAGTATATTTTTTTATTAAAATAATAAAGAAAATTCTATAAATTTGCAGATTATGGCCCAGAAACCAATTTAAAAAAGGAATCGTCATTTTTGGTGTGATAAATCCTGAATATTTCAAAAACGGCATTAAAAATTTGATGGAAAATATTAAATTAAATTTTTATTCATTTTTTTTTTTTTTTCAAATGCGCAAATTACTGTATAGTAAATAGGGAAAATTAGCAGTGTATAAAAGTTGCATTCTTTTTCTTTCTTTTGCTTTTTTACAAGGATGATATCAACATACTTCATGTGTTATAAAGAAAACAAATTATTCCTTAAAAATAATTTTATAATCAAAATATTCGTTATTGTGAAGAATAATAGCTTAAAGAAAAAATTAAATTAATTTTCTGAGAGAAAATTTATAATAATGACATTTTTTGCGAATATCACATACTAACTTTAAAATTCTTAATTCTGAATCCTGAACTCTCTAGGCCGTAGAATATAAGGTTCATACGCATTTTAGAAGCACTATGTAATTTTTGAAAAATAATAGTTCAAGTTAATATTTTTTAATTTCAGTACCCCTAAATCTGTCTCAAAATGGTAAAAAAAAGTGCTGTGTAACAGGTTGTAATGGTAGCTATGCATTTTGTCCTGCCCAAGTTCAGTATAAACGAGAATGAGGGATAAAGGCATTAAAAACAACATTAAAGGCATTAAAGACAACATTAAAGGTTAAAAAGACAACATTAAAGACAGCATTAAAGGCATTAAAGACAACATTAAAGGTTAAAAAAGACAACATTAAAGACAGCATTAAAGGCATTAAAGGCAACATTAATGGCATTAAAGACAACATTACAGACAACATTAAAGGCATTAAAGACAACATTAAAAGCATTAAAGACAACATTAACGACAACATTAAAGGCATTAAAGAACATTAAAGGTAACATTAATGGCATTAAAGACATCATTAAAGGCATTAAAGATTACATTAAAGGCAACATTAATGGCATTAAAGACAACATTAAAGGCATTAAAAACTACATTAAACGCATTAAAGATAACATTAAAGGCATTAAAGACAACATTAAAGACAACATTAAAGACAACTGCCTTGATAAACCAAACACAGAATAATCGAAATAAATATCAGAAAAGAGAAAGACGATATTAACAGGCCAATAATGTCATTACTTTTGTGTGTTTTTTTTAATAGTTGTAAAATATTAAATTTATTGATTTTAAATTTTGACATTAACTTTGTGATAAATTCTTTAATAAGTATAATTTTTCATTGATTTCACAGTGTAAAATGTTTTTAATGTCTTCTATTTATTTACGAATGACAGAAAAATTCGGAGAATTTGCTTTTAAACCCTGTGCTAAATATCTAATAAAAATGCTTCTGAAAAGTTATATTTAGGTGTAAATTTACATGCTTAATTCGAAAATAACAAAGAAATTTCTTCCCTGACAACCGGACTAAGAAGGCCTTCTGGATATGAGGAATTGGTTACAAAGTCTGGATATGAGGAATTGATTACAAAGTCCGGATATGAGGAATTGGTTACAAAGTCCGGATATGAGGGATTATACGGTAGAATCCCTGTCAACCAGACTAACAAGGCCATCCGGATATGAGGAATTGGTTACAAAGTCCGGATATGAGAAATTGGTTACAAAGTCCGGATATGAGGAATTGGTTACAAAGTCCGGATATGAGGGGTTATATTTAGATTAAAATAAAAGAACTGAAATCAGGTTTAACATTTATTTTCCATGTTTTATAGTAAACAAAATAAGCTAATGGTGAGTGAAATATAACGGAATTGATTTTAAGGAAAAAGAAGTAAATTATGTAATGTTAATGAAAATTCATTAAACTAATTACGCCACGTATGCAAAACAAATAATGGAACGAGGATTTTTTAATCGCTGTTGCATGATGATTCTTTCTCTTCTAATGTCATTCTCAAATTTTCCCGCATTTCGTTTTGTTTTTGTTCTTGATTTTTTTTAAACGAAAGACAATTTTTAACTCTGCTGTGTTATTGCTATCGTCATAGTTGAATGCTGGATTTATTTCCATAAAACTGACAACCTTTTCAATAGCTTTTTCAATTTCATTCCAGGTTTCATCACAATCTTGTTTTTTATTTCCTTGTTCATTGTGACAGTGTAAACGCTGGAAAATAGTTTCTTTGGAAGATTTTATATCATACAATGTTGACTTTCCTATGTTGAACTCAGCCATTAGTTACAATGAACTTTCACGAGCGTCTAGCCTGTTTAAACTTTCCACTTTTCGAGATAACTCCAAAGTTGTTCTTTTCCTCTTATTCCCATCATCTTTTTGCACCAATACAAGCCATTAGGGTGAAATAAGCATAAGCAATTATCCAAAGTAAATTTCCTGAAAAACAGAAATT
>CAHIKZ030002401.1:1912500-1947500 GCA_903632075.3 Acanthosepion pharaonis
CCGTGGTTGAAACCAATGATGATTTTATTGAATAATTTTTCTCTTTAGTATATCAAGATATTTTTTGTTTAATTTTAGTAAATATATCTGTTACAATGAGATGTTAGTGTTATTTTGATTTTTGCGTAATTTATAGGACTATTTTCCCAATCCAACATATATATATATATATATAATTTTATATATATATATATATATATATATATATATATATAATAATTGTGTATACGGAATGAATTTCAATAACCAACAATTACTATTCTTAAAAGAGTGCTCAATACAAAGTAGAGCAGATATAATTATTAATTTTAAAAATTTATAACATAAATATGTTATAAAAAAACACTACAAAAAAATAGCCATTTTGTTTCAACACTTCTATTCAACACAAACACTTGATAAAAAACCAGAAATGGCTATTTTGTAGTGATTTCATAACATATTTATGTTATAATTTTTTAAAATAAATAATTATATATATATATATATATATATATATATATATATATATATATATATATATACGGGAAAATTATATATTAATTTGTATATATCCATAATAATTTTTAGGGTAAAATACTTAATCATTTCATATTTAATCATTTAATTATTTTAATAATTTTTATAAACAAACAATTGGATTAACAATGGGGTCGCCTCTAAGTTGAGTGCTGGAGTGTAATTTCTTAGAATTTCTTGAATCTGGTCATATTTACCTAAACAGTCAACATACTTACGGTATATTGATGACGCTCTGTTAAATATATCCCTGCGGAAATGAATTACCTGACCTAGTAGATAAACTAAACAAAGACGAACATACGATAGAATTTACATATGAAATGGAAACAAACAATACTTTAACTTTCTTAGATATCATGTTACACCGCAGTGACAATAGCCTAAAAGTAAGTGTCCATCACAAATCATTTAAAAAAACTCATGTTTCTGTTAACAACGAAACAAAATCGGGAATAATCATCAGATTATATTTAAGAACACTCAGAATTTGTATCCCTCAGGAGTTACATGCAAAAGAGAAATACACTGAAAATATTTTCAAACTCCTCTAATATCCTAATTATTTCATATTCAATGCAAAACAAAAGACTCATAAAATAATCCAAAATAATAAAAGCAGACTTTCCTGACAAATACAACGAATTAAAATATATTTCTCTATCCACTAACTACAATTGAAAAAAAATATATCTAAACTCAGCACAAATGTTGTTTTTTTTTTGTTTTTTTTTGCACTACGTCCAAAACAATGAAAAACTTTATTAGTACAAAACAGAATAAGAAGCGAAGGTATTTACTTTACGCCTGTAATGATTGCCACAAGAAATACACAGGAGAAATCTCAAGGAATTAAAAAAAATATTGTATGAACACAAAAGGGATCTTTTACAAAACAACACATTAAATGCATTAGTTGCTCGCCGAAATAAGAATAGCGATAAGTTTGATTTAAAAAATGTTAATCTAATTTGAAGAGAAATCAATTGATGTCGAATGTATAGAATGCGCTTTAATCGCTGGATCATCGACAGTTAAATTTGCATCGAGTTTGTTTCAAAATTTCCCCTTTATCGCCAGATCTTCTATGATCACAATGTGGAATATTTAATAGCAAAAGCGATGGAAATAAAAACAAAAATAAACTAAATGAAATCGACGAAACTATGATATATACTAAAAACCTATATTAAAAAAATGAATTTAAATGTAAAATTCTCAACGTTCTTCGATCATTCTGGAAGTTTGAAAAACTAAAAAAAGTAGACAACATTAAATAAGCTGACTTTCTCCATGTGGATCGTATATTGATGTGTGTATTATGGAAAAAATACGCATAAAAATTCCCCGTTCTCTGTATGACGATAAACCTCATTAGTGTCCTGGGTAAGACGATAAACTACGTCTGACAGCAAGACATCCGATCAGGAGGTTTTGAGGAGCGTAGAACCCCCTCTTAATTGCTGGTGTTCCCAGGTCCGCCAGCTATACATTTTGAAGAAAAAATATTACCAGAAATAAATTTTTTAAACAAAAAATATTACCAGAAATACATTTTTAAAAAAAAAATATTACCAGCATTAAAAATTTGAAAGCCTCTGTTCAGGAGGTTTTGAGGAGCGTGGAACCACCTCTTAATTGTTGATGTTCCAAGGTCCACCCTGATCCTGGGTGGAAGCACCTGTTAGGGTCCCATTGATGGGCAAATAGTTAACCTTCAAACTGGGGTCAAAACACCATGAAAGTGTAAAAATAGGTCTTAATACCACAAATACTTTGTAAAAAAAAAAAAGAAAAAAAAATTATTACCAGACATACGTTTGGAAAAAAGATATCACCAGCTATACATTTTGAAGAAAAATATTACCAGAAATACATTTTTGAAAAAAAATATTACCAGCATTAAAATTTTAAGGCCTCTGTTCAGGAGGTTTTGGGGAGAGTGAACCCACCTCTTAATTGTTGATGTTCCAAGGTCCACCATGATCCGGGGTGGAAGCACCTGTTAGGGTCCCATTGATGGTCAAATAACACTCAAACTGGGGTCAAAACATTATGAAAGTGTAAAAAAAAAAATGGTTTTAATACCAAAAATACTTATTTGTAAAAAATTGTTACCCACAATACATTTTTGAAAAACATATTACCAGCAATATATTTTTGAAAAAAGACATTACCAGTTACCAGCTATACATTTTTTGAAAAAATCTTACCAGCAATAAAAATGGTCAACATTAAAGGTTGATATGACGTAAATCAAACCAAACCAAACCATAAAAATTACAGTTTGACTGTTTAAATAAAGTTACCTTGACTGACTTTAAATTGGGTCCAACGTAGGAAGGTCAAAATTAACCTAAAACGTTTACCTAAGCATATACAAGACGAAACCCTTGAAAACAAATGTATCAACATTCGATAGTACTCGGGAAACAATAAAATTAAATAATTAAATAAAAACTGCTATATATTCAGAGATTCTTGATAAATTCTAAGGAAGAATCTGCAATATTATTGGTTCTGACCTGACATTTTGGCTTCAGTCACTTTCTCACCGTCGTTGTCTAGCTTCTCCTCATGTCCTTTCTATAAATACTTTGATGGTAATTGTTTGAATGAACTTTCCTTTACAGAGACTGAGGTATTGCGCCGGTCTAAGAACCATGTTTACTCTGCTCATATGGCAAAGCTCCGATAGCTGGGTCATGTTCGTCGTATGGAGCATGGCCAAATACCCAAATACGTCCTTTACGGGGAACTTTCAAATGGCAAAAGAGACACCGTTCGCCCTTAGTTGCGCTACAGTGATGTCTATAAGAGGGACATGAAGGTCCTTGTGATATACAGTGACCAGTGCTGCTAACTCGTCAAGCACCTTGAGTAAACTAATGCCAGGAGATGAACAACAGAATAACGCAACAGAAGACGAAAGTGTTGTTTTGCTGTAAGGAATACTGTGGTATGATTGGGTTAGTAATTGTGGTTAGCTAAGTTTAAGATAAGACAGACTGAAGACCAGCCTTCCCCTATCCCTCCTTTTGGCCTTGTGCCACATTTTTTGTATCAAAACAAAATAAATATTATTTTCATCTATAGTATAGTAGTTTTTAAATGTTGTTATTCTTACACGTCCAGACAAATTGTACATATGGAAACTAGTTAGGACTACATGGAGAATTTGAAATCTACAGGATGGTCCAAAAGTAGGTGGACAGTAAATAATTACATTTATTTTGAGATTACATATAGATAAAATTATATTTACTAACACAATTATTACATTGACAATTAAATTTTATTGTGAACAATAATACAAAAGTCTTTAAATTTTATTGCGAACAATAATACAAAAGCCCTTAAATTTTATTGTGAACAATAATACAAAAGCCTATAAATTTTATTGTGAACAATAACACAAAAGCCCTTAAATTTTATTGTGAATAATAACACAAAAGCCCTTAAATTTTATTGTGAATAATAACACAAAAGCCCTTAAATTTTATTGTGAACAATAATACAAAAGCCCTTAAATTTCATTGTGAACAATAATACAAAAGCCCTTAAATTTTATTGTGAACAATAATACAAAAGCCCTTAAATTTTATTGTGAACGATAATACAAAAACCCTTAAATTTTATTGTGAACAATAATACAAAAGCCTATAAATTTTATTGTGAACAATAACACAAAAGCCCTTAAATTTTATTGTGAATAATAACACAAAAGCCCTTAAATTTTATTGTGAACAATAATACAAAAGCCCTTAAATTTTATTGTGAATAATAACACAAAAGCCCTTAAATTTTATTGTGAACAATAATACAAAAAGCCCTTAAATTTTATTGTGAACAATAATACAAAAGCCCTTAAATTTTATTGTGAATAATAACACAAAAGCCCTTAAATTTTATTGTGAACAATAACACAAAAGCCCTTAAATTTTATTGTGAATAATAACACAAAAGCCCTTAAATTTTATTGTGAACGATAATACAAAAGCCCTTAAATTTTATTGTGAACGATAATACAAAAGCCTTTAAATTTTATCAACAATCACAATTTACACAGCTTTGAAGTCTACTTCTAACGCTTCGACGAACTTTAAAAAAAAAAGTCCTTTTGGGTATTAATTTCTTGAAATGCATCTCTTATGTAATTTTTGAAATCACCGACACTTCTTAGTTTTCAACTATAAACTTTGTCCTTGAGTACTTCCCCAAAAGAAGAAATCTATTGGGGTCAAGTCTGGTGAACGTGCTGGCCAATCAATTGGACCTCTTCGTCCAATCCATTTCTCAGGAAATGTTTCATCAAGATACTCAGTTATAATAATCTAACCGATACATAAACCTATTCCACATACAGTCCACCTACTTTTGGACCCCACCCCGTATTACTAAATATTACTTTCCTCTATAGTATCTAGATTTTATGAATTTAAGCGCAGTACTAGATTGGCAGCAAGGTCTCATCATTTTACACTTGAAATGCCTGGATGTAACCGTAATAGTTTCTTCTCCCACACTTCTCACATGTGGACCTCACTTCCGGCTTCTTGCTTTCCAGCCTACTTTGATCTTCAAAAATCTTAAATACCATGTCAGTCACTTGCATTATTTACATTATTTGGACTGTTATCATCATCTTCATTGCCATATTCACAACGTTTCAGCCATTGTACGCTCCGGCCTTCTTCAGCTGATTGGAATTTCGAACCCAACCCAACGTCTTTATCCACTGGGTCATGTGTCCTCAATGATACATGGTCCAACGGCCGAAACGTTGTGAATATGGCAGTGAAGATGAGGATAACAGTCTGAATAATGTCAATAATGCAAATAACCATAATACCTCATCTCAGGGATATAGACAGCCATGTCAGTCGTTATCGTCTGTCTTTATTCTCAGTCACCGCTTTCCTCTTAGTGACTTTATTGCTTTGCTTCGGGCGAAATGATATATATATATATATATATATATATATATATATATATATGGTAGTGAGTACCTTTTGAGGATATTGTAGTATGTTAAATAAACAGCAATATCTTAGCAAACAATGTATATATTTAATTCAAATTGACACAAATATCCTTCATGATACTTCTTTATCTAATTATTCTATGAAACCACCTTTGGCTTCAATGACTGTTTTTATTCGGGATCGAAACCGTCCACAAGCTGCAATTAAGTAATCCCTATTCATTTTGGACATCACCTGGACAATGGCGGCCTTCAGTGCAGATCTGGTACTATGAGGATGTCGATTAGTCTCCTTTTCAACGACGCTCCACACGTAATATTCCATAGAATTTAAATCTGGCGAGTTAAGGGGGCCACATGTTGGGGGGGTCACATGATCGTAAAAGTTCTCTGATAACTACTCCTATGTTACAATGGGTTTGTGAGAAGATGCAGTGTCTTGTTGAAAGACATGGCCTTCAATTGCATGCTTTATTTATCCAGGGCTTAACAACCGTTTTAAGAATATTAATGTATCCAGCAGCATTGACCCTAAGACCTTGTGGGAAAATATAAGGTGGCGTGACATGACCTTCATTGCTCACAACTCCTAAAAGCATCACAGTAGCCGGATATTTGGTGTGCATCACCCTGGGTACTTCAAAAGATGCACATAGCCACCTGTCATTCCGTCTGTTTGTTTTCTGATCTTTGTCAAAGATTTTTCGTCAGAGAAAAAACAAAGCATGCCATGTTCGTGGGGATTTTTCACTTTTTTCAGCAACCGTTTTGAACGCATGAGACGGTTTTCCTGTGTCTTCGCCGATATGAATTGGCCTTTCCTCATTACATATGACTTATATCGAATGTCCTGATGTACTACGGTTCTGATAGTCCACTTTGATACATTGAGTTCTTTGGCGATGGACCTCATTGATCTTCCGGGGTTCTCATCGATGATGTTTGGAAAAATTAAGATAAAACTGATGGAAATAAACAAAAACTATGTAACTGTAGATAACCCTCATAATTGCCCTCTACAAAATAAATGTCGCACTGGATCATTAGTATACCAATGCAATATCTCTTCGATTGAAAGTCCTGAAAACATAAAAATATATATAGGTTGCACTAGCCATGAATTCAAAAAAATATTCAACCAACATCAAACTTCATTTAGAATAAATAGATATAAAAATCAGACATCTCTCTCAAAATATTTCTGGCATCTAAAAGAATCAAATAAAACACCTACAGTAAAATGGAAGTTAATAAGAAAAGCTAGAATTTGTAGGTCATTAAACGACCCTTGTCCTCTATGCATACACGAGAAACTATATATTACTAATTTTATAAAAAATAAAAATTTACTGAATCAGAGAAATGAAATAGCTATTATATGCCGTCATTGTCAAAAATTTTCCTTAAATAATATTTAAAAAAAAAAAATGGAAAAAGTCTATTGGAATAACAGTGAAAATATTTTAAACTTGTATTTAAAATTTTAAAATTTAAAATTGTACTTAAAACGAATTCAAACCTAAGCATCTTTTAAAAATTGTAGTTAAATAAAATGTATGCTAACCGAAACACCTCTATAGTAAATGTACTACAGGCACTTAAATGAATCCAATAAAACACCTACTGAAAAATGAAATTATAACAAAAGCTAGATGATGTAGGGTAGTGTACGACCCATGTTCTTTGTACATACATATGAAACTTTATTACTTAGGTTATATATATTTAAAATAAATAAATAAATTAATTAATTAATAAAGTTTACTAAATCTGAGAAATGACTTAGCTAGTTTTGTAGTAAGTGCCATACATATTACTTAAATAATATTTAATTATAAAAGTTTAAAAATCGTAATTTACATATACTTTGATATGGAAAAATAATTTTACTTACTATGAGTAATTTTCCTTCTGTTATAAAGTAATATAGTCTATTAAAACTAACAATGAAAATATTTTAAAATTTTAAAGTTGTAATTTTAAAATTGTAATTAAAATTGTAGTTAAATAAAATGAATTCTAACCTAAACTTCTTTTAATTAGTACTACACGCACTTAAAAGAATCCAATAAAAACACCTATAGTAAAATAAAATTAATATGAAATGCCATAAGATGTAAGCTTTTGAATGACCCATGTCCTTTGTACTTACATGAGAAACAATATATTACTAGGTTTATATATAAAATAAAAGTTTACTAAATCAGTGAAATTAAGTAACCATTTTTGCCGTCATAGTCATAAATTTTTCATAAAAAAAAAAGTAACCTCATATACATACTTAAACTTGATGTTAAAATAATCCTACATAATATAATGGATTCTAATACATTTAACTGTTCTTAAAAAGAATATAGTATAATAAAAATTAAAAATGAGAATATTTCAAATTGTAGTTAAATAAAAAGTATTATGATCTGAACACCCCCGAAAATCTTTAAATTTATAAATGGAAAAAAATGCCATAAGAATTTTTTTACCGTTAACAATAATTTAAAACAAAAAAATCCAGACGACATGCATTCAACGGATGTCAGTTTTCATTGAACAATACATCCCTACCTCTTACCAAATTGTAGCTAATAACTGATACAATGATACTGACATAAGGAAAACCTAGACATCCCTTGTCCAATTGAAGTAGAATTATTCTGTAACCATGGAAACATGATTTTAGCTGTGTCTTTAAAACCCAGTAATTTTTTAAAAGTTACTCCAAAATTCGCTTGAAGATGAAATGGAACTAATGTTTTTAATTTAATTCCAAAATTAAATTCGGGGCTTCTAGCTTCTATTTTTGAAACATGGTTAGAACTGTGCAGCGGGAAAAAACATATTTTAAATCAATTAATTTAAAATATTAATGCTCTGTAAATTTACATTGAGCACTATTTTGTAAAAATAAAATATCTATAAAAACATCGGATTATATATCTTACTGTTCTTTTCTTTTATATATATATATATATATATATATATATATATATATATATATATATATATTTCTTCGGTAAAGCGAATCGAGTCCTCTCAGTTACTGTGTGTTTATCTAAAATAAATACGCTAAAATTCACTCTAACTAGAGGCAACCGGACGTCTAGCCACTCTGAAGAGCTGTAATACAGCAAAACTGTCTGTCTGTGGATGACAATATATAGGCTACTGAAAAATTCATTTCAGTTGAGCTCTCTGCGGGAGGAAGTTGGGGTTTGTCAACGGTGACTATTACGGCTATTATAGCAAGACACTTCGGTAAAGCGTATCGATTCCGTTCAATTCCTGTGTGTTTATCTAAAAATAAAAAAGCTTAAATTCACCTTTGTCCCTGCCGTGAGCCGACGGCTTAGTGGTAAAATGTCCGCCTGACGCCAATTCAATCGAGTTTCGACCCTAGCTAGAGGCAAGCTGACGTTTAACCACACTGAATAGCTGTGAAACAGTCTGTCTGTGGATGACTATATATATATATATATATATATACTTTATATATTATATATGCGCGGTACTTAATGGAAAGTGTTCAATATCAGTGATAGAGCGAACATATTTAGTTGGATTGATGTGAGTTTGTGACCAGACTCACCACTGAGCACAAAAAGGCCAACAGGAAGAGAAATATCACACGGTTCAACCCACCACACGGCAAAAAACAAACGTAGGTAAAATATTCTTCAAACTCTTAAACAAACACTTCCCAGAATCAAGCACTCTACACAATATATTCAAACTGTCCCTCGCCAAAATAGCAGAATAGACTACGGCAATCAATCCAAAAATTGGACGAATAAATAGCTTTATCTTCCTTAAAATCCCACACTAAATTTTTAGTACGTTAATAAAACATCGAAAACCGAAAAAAAATAAATAAATATAAAATAAAAAAATGAAAATAAAAAGACAAATAAATTAACCCAAATAAATAAATAAAGAAACCACACCCGCCAAAATAACCGCCAGAGTGGATTACCCACAATGCACTGCTGACACATATATATAAAAATAGTCGAGAAAATCCAACACTCGCGGGCTGACGATTGCGTCTAGCATGAAGCAGCCTGTCGCCTCTGAGTGTTGACTTCAATGTTCATTTATATATATATATATATATATATATATATATATATATATATATATATATATATATACGTGAGTATGGTCAGGTAGATTGATAGATACAAGAACACCTATGTGAGACATATATATATATATATTCAGCTAAACCTTTTTTTTAAATATATGTATATATGTATGTGTGTGCGTACTTTTGTGGGTGGCTGGGATTGAGTGTACGAGAGAGAGCGCTGGATCAGGCTGACGTGGTCAAACGTAAACGCCTATTCATTCTTTCTGATGTCTATACAAGTCTGATGGTGCAAAAATAAACATACATTTGCGCACGCGTGTGTTAACACTGACTGACCCGCCAGATCATTTTTCCCTTTGCCCATTTGCCACATCATTTTACCGGCAATTTAAAAAAAGAAATGCGAAGGGAAAGGTTCGTGTCATCGGCTTCTGCACTCATTAACTGCGAGACTCAACCCAACCCTCGCCATTTTGGTTCCTCTCTTCTCTTCCACCCCCTCCCCCGCCACCATAATAAAAAGAAGCCAGACTCCTCCCCCCTCCCACCACCCGAAAAAAATGGGTAGAGTTTAATAATAGTAAAAGCTAAAACGATAGTTTTTAAAGGCGTATCAATAGACAGTATTGCGCGCTCAAATGTTCAAATGTCTCTCAAAACACTTAATGGAGAAAACATCTGTGATCTCCTCTCCTGAATCCATTAAAGTAAAAGAAACATGAAATTGAAGGACATATTGAGTGAAGAAATAATAACAATATACGTGCGTATCCAAAGCAAAAATACTCAAATCCGGTATCGTCTTCATGTGCCGTATACCTTCAAGTGGTAGGCGATCATGGCTCTCCACGACTTCCATAATGTTCTAATCCTGTAACGCCTTCATTTGCCGTATACCTTCAAGACGTAGGCTACACGATGTCTATGATACTCTTATCCTGTAACGTGTTCATGTGTCGTATTACCTCAAAACATAGACGATCATGGCTTTCCACAACTTCCACAATAATCCTGTATCGTCTTCATATACCGTATCCCGTTAGGATGTAGGCGATCATGGCTTTCCACAACTTCCACAATAATCCTGTATCGTCTTCATATACCGTATCCCGTTAGGATGTAGGCGATCATGGCTCTCCACAACTTCCACAATAATCCTGTATCGTCTTCATATACCGTATCCCGTTAGGATGTAGGCGATCATGGCTCTCCACAACTTCACACAATAATCCTGTATCGTATCCTTTAGGATGTAGGCGATCGTATCCCATTCCTGGATGTATCCGATAGGATGGCTCTCATGGCTTTCCACAACTTCCACAATAATCCTGTATCGTCTTCATATACCGTATCCCGTTAGGATGTAGGCGATCATGGCTCTCCACAACTTCCACAATAATCCTGTATCGTCTTCATATACCGTATCCCGTTAGGATGTAGGCGATCATGGCTTTCCACAACTTCCACAATAATCCTGTATCGTCTTCATATATCCCATTAGGATGTAGGCGTATCCCATTATCCCATTAGGATGTAGGCGATCATGGCTCTCACAACTTCCACAATAATCCTGTATCGTCTTCATATACCGTATCCCGTTAGGATGTAGGCAATCATGGCTTTCCACAACTTCCACAATAATCCTGCAATATCGTCTTCATATACCGTATCCCATTAGGATGTAGGCAATCATGGCTCTCCACAACTTCCACAATAATCCTGTATCGTCTTCATATACCGTATCCCGTTAGGATGTAGGCGATCATGGCTTTCCACAACTTCCACAATAATCCTGTATCGTCTTCATATACCGTATCCCATTAGGATGTAGGCAATCATGGCTTTCCACAACTTCCACAATAATCCTGTATCGTCTTCATATACCGTATCCCGTTAGGATGTAGGCGATCATGGCTCTCCACAACTTCCACAATAATCCTGTATCGTCTTCATATACCGTATCCCGTTAGGATGTAGGCGATCATGGCTCTCCACAACTTCCACAATAATCCTGTATCGTCTTCATATACCGTATCCCATTAGGATGTAGGCGATCATGGCTCTCACAACTTCCACAATAATCCTGTATCGTCTTCATATACCGTATCCCATTAGGATGTAGGCGATCATGGCTCTCCACAACTTCCACAATAATCCTGTATCGTCTTCATATACCGTATCCCGTTAGGATGTAGGCGATTCAATCCACAATAATCCTGTATCGTCTTCATATCCCGTATCCCGTTAGGATGTAGCGCGATCAATAATCCTGTATCGTCTTCATATACCGTATCCCGTTAGGATGTAGGCGAATGGCTCTCCACAACTTCCACAATAATCCTGTATCGTCTTCATATACCGTATCCCGTTAGGATGTAGGCGATCATGGCTTTCCACAACTTCCACAATAATCCTGTATCGTCTTCATATACCGTATCCCGTTAGGATGTAGGCGATCATGGCTCTCACAACTTCCACAATAATCCTGTATCGTCTTCATATACCGTATCCCGTTAGGATGTAGGCGATCATGGCTCTCCACAACTTCCACAATAATCCTGTATCGTCTTCATATACCGTATCCCATTAGGATGTAGGCGATCATGGCTCTCCACAACTTCCACAATAATCCTGTATCGTCTTCATATACCGTATCCCGTTAGGATGTAGGCGATCATGGCTCTCCACAACTTCCACAATAATCCTGTATCGTCTTTATATACCGTATCCCGTTAGGATGTAGGCGATCATGGCTCTCCACAACTTCCACAATAATCCTGTATCGTCTTCATATACCGTATCCCCATTAGAATGTAGGCGATCATGGCTCTCCACAACTTCCACAATAATCCTGTATCGTCTTCATATACCGTATCCCCGTTAGGATAATCCTGGCTCTCCACAATCAATCTTCATATACCGTATCCCGTTAGGATGTAGGCGATCATGGCTCTCCACAACTTCCACAATAATCCTGTATCGTCTTCATATACCGTATCCCGTTAGGATGTAGGCGATATCCCATTAGGATGTAGGAGATCATGGCTCTCCACAACTTCCACAATAATCCTGTATCGTCTTCATATACCGTATCCCATTAGGATGTAGGCGATCATGGCTCTCCACAACTTCCACAATAATCCTGTATCGTCTTCATATACCGTATCCCGTTAGGATGTAGGCGATCATGGCTTTCCTCAACTTCCACAATAATCCTGTATCGTCTTCATATACCGTATCCCATTAGAATGTAGGCGATCATGGCTCTCCACAACTTCCACAATAATCCTGTATCGTCTTCATATACCGTATCCCGTTAGGATGTAGGCGATCATGGCTCTCCACAACTTCCACAATAATCCTGTATCGTCTTCATATACCGTATCCCGTTAGGATGTAGGCGATCATGGCTCTCCACAACTTCCACAATAATCCTGTATCGTCTTCATATACCGTATCCCGTTAGGATGTAGGCGATCATGGCTCTCACAACTTCCACAATAATCCTGTATCGTCTTCATATACCGTATCCCGTTGGGATGTAGGCGATCATGGCTTTCCACAACTTCCACAATAATCCTGTATCGTCTTCATATACCGTATCCCGTTGGGATGTAGGCGATCATGGCTCTCCACAACTTCCACAATACTCTGATCCTGTATCGTCTTTATGTGTCGTATCTCGTTAGGATGTAGGCGATCATGGCTCTCCACAACTTCCACAATACTCTGATCCTGTATCGTCTTCGTGTGTCGTATCTCGTTAGGATGTAGGCGATCATGGCTCTCCACAAGTTCCACAATACTCTGATCCTGTATCGTCTTTATGTGTCGTATTACCTCAAAACATAGACGATCATGGCTTTCCACAATAATCCTGTATCGTCTTCATATGCCGTATCCCGTTAGGATGTCGGCGATCATGGCTCTCCACAACTTCCACAATACTCTGATCCTCTATGGTCTTTATGTACCGTATTACATCAAAACATAGGCGATCATAGCTCTCCACAACTTCGACAATACTCTGATACTGTATCGTCTTCGTGTGTCGTATCTCGTTAGGATCTAGGCGATCATGGCTCTCCACAATTTCCACCATACTCTGATCCTGTATCGTCTTCATGTGTCGTATTACCAAAAAACATAGGCGATCATAGCCCTCTACAACTTCCACAATGTACTAGTCCTGTATCTTCTACATGTACCGTATCCCCTCAGGACGTAGGCGATCATGGCTCTCCACAACTTGCACAATACTCTGATCCTGTATCATCTTCGTGTGCAGTATCCCTTCAGAACATAGGCGAGCCTGGCTCTCCACAACTTCCACAATACTCTCATCCTGCATCTTCTTCATTTGTCGTATCCCTTCAGGACGTAGGCGAGCATGGCTCACCACAACTTCCCGTCATTTGTATCTCGTAATAAATTTTAACTTTCTGTTATTTCTCCTAAACATTTTTCCACCTTTCATTTACTCAAGCTCTCTGAGTATGTTATTCGTCGTTTTCATCTTTCCTTTAATCTGTCCTGTGAGTGTCAGATTTTCCTAGCCCTCTTTCCTCATTATGTGTTTTAGAAACTGTCTCTTCCTGATAATAATAATTTTTTTTTTTTGTTTCCATTTTCTGTAAAACTTCGTATTTGCTAGCGCTTTTTTATGGTATACTCATCATCCTTCTCTAGAAGTATATTTCTTTTACGTCAAATCTCGTCTTTATCTGTGATGAGATTGTCCAGTATTCACTGGCAACTGGAAGGAATGATATTACGTAACATTTCAGTACTCATTTCTTACGAAAATTTTCTGTTTCTTAATACTTTGCTTAGCTTTTGGAAGGCATCTTTCGCTCTCTCAATGCGCCATTGGATTTGACTGTCGCACTTTACGTCCTCTGTTAAAACACTTTCCAACTTCTTGTGCTTGCTTGATCTTTCGTTGTTGCTCATATATTCGGTCCAATGTAGCCTCAGCATCCTTCTGTAGAGGCACACTTCTGTTGCATCATGTCTCTTCTTCATCTTTGAAGAGACTATCCAGCATTTACTGAGCGCCCCCACGTGGTGCAATTGTTAGCAATCTTGTCTCGCTAGAACAATTACAAATAATTAGTGAGTTCGATATCCAATTCTTTTGGTCTTCTGTCACAACTGGTTTCCTTTTTGTTTCTATTTTCTGTAAAACATTGTCGTGGCTTATATGTTCGGTCCATGGTATCCTCAGTAAATACAAACATGATGGCTACGACTCGATTTCCAGTAATGCCATCGCTTGCTTGATCCTCAGATATGTTGAACACTGATGCGGCTTTCTAGTTTTCTTGTGCAGATGTTACAATAATATCTTAAGGACATTTCATATGACGTTCTAGTCCACCAACTGAGGCATATACTTTCCCTCCAATCGCTGCAAGTAGAAATGCTTATCCAACTGTCCCTGTATACGGCATTCACCGGGTCGCTTGAGACGGCTCCCGTCAAACTAACCTGTCGAATCCGAACGAAAGCTAACCAACCGTTGTTTGATTGGTTGGTTTTGTTCAGCGGCATATCGACTTCTATGGAGTATTTAATGCCGACATCTAAATAATCTCAACACAATTTTATGGCTTCAACTAAATATATTTTGTATTTGCCCAGAAGCCATCGTTTTCAAATATGAATCACATAAGGGAAGACCAAGAACAGCAAAAAATATTCACTGAAATTTCTATTTCTTACTAGTCATGTATATTCTTTTTAATTTTAGAATTATGTCTAAAAACCGTTTAATTATTTTGTCAACTTTTGCAACGCTAAAGCTTATCCATCAACCTAACCTTGACCATAAAACTAAATTTTATATATATATATATATATATATTTTTATATATATATATATATATATATATATATATATATATATATATATATATATATATATATATATATATATATATATGACTCAAATATAATATTCCATGGTTATAATTTATTACAATGGAATTGTAATCATGATCCAAATCATCACACCTACAAATTTGTAGGTCTGATGAATTGGATCGTGATTTTGATTCCAATGTAATAAATTATAACCATGGAATATCAGTGTTTGAGCCTTTTATATATATATTTTGCTCTGCCCTGGATACTGAGCTGTATCTTGATTCTATTCTCTTGTAAATTCATATATATATATATATATATATATATATATATATATATATATAGTAAAGGTAATAAATCCGTTGGTATATAATCTAAGTGAATCCTAGTAATGTAAAAATGATCCACAAAACAAGTTCAATGTATTTATTATTACAGGAAAATAGTTGTGCAATATATATATATATAGTTTATATATATATATATAGAGAGAGAGAGAGAGTTTATATATATTCTGTATTAATGTTGTGAACTCTCCCGTCGTATTCGACGTATGAGGTTCAGGCAGTTCAGTTCCTAATAACCGACAGCCAGATACCACCACTTATGATTTGATGATAATGATGAAGGTGTTGTGCAGAACCAATATATATATATATATATATATATATATATATATATATATATCGTATTCAGTGGTCAAGTTTGCTTTCATTTGTTTTTTAAAACGGTAATAGCAGCAGCAACATAAGTGAGCGTTATTTGTGACCTCACTTAGGCATTTCTTGCTACATCATAAAGTCAGTTTATGAACCAGTAACAAACTTTTACCAAAAATGTTATATTCTTTGATATTTACTTTACAGCAATGCCATTTTTTTCATGTTAAATTGGGCGATGACGCAAAAAAGGAAAGGTTGGATACCCCTGATATACACGCGTACACAGACACACACCCACACACACGTACACATGCATAAATACTCGCATACACACATACATACATTCATAAATATATGGTGATTGCCTTATCTTACTCATATGAAAGCCACCTCCTCACGCTTCGCATTATTATGTTTCCGTCTCGTTTCAACGTCCATTTGATTTGATTTCCTGGGTCTCATGCATATATGACGGATACACTTTTTCTGCTTCAGTGGGTTGATTGGATCTGCATGGCCTACAACCTGTCCTTTGTACCACCAGGTGCCTTTTCAGTCCAGATATATTTACCCGGCCTCCCCACGAAGGCTGGGTGTAACAGAATGTCGTTTGAAGGTTGGAAGAGCCATACACATACTTATACATATACGCCAAGGGCAAAAATTGTTTTTCGCCCAGTCCCGGAAATCACTGTCACGCTAGCATTTGTATTAATCCGATCCAACCTCTTTAGTGCAACGAGGAAGGTGCTCCCATCTAAAATGAGAATCATTGATCCACTTACAGCTCAGGGACGTTAACCACACCTCATGAAACCCTCATTTGCGCTGGATGATAATCTGAAAACCTTATTGCAAACAACACAGTTGGCAGGATGATGAGGCAGACTGACATAGTTGGTTTGCTTCTGGTTGTTATGATGGCCTATCAGATGGTTTACATAACCTGCCCTCGACAACAGATTGCGTTCACACACACAACATATCCAAGACTGCATATTAGTTGGCAATTCAGATTCGGAGATCACGCTTGATATGATCACGCCTGAGACATTCATTCTCAAAGGCTTTGTATAAAGTGTCTCTAATCTACACGATTTAAAGAAATGTATGCATACATAATTGTTTTTCTTGTATGCAAAAAAAATGATCTCTTTTCTAACTCATTATGTGAAGAAATTGTCAAAATGAATGCTTGTTTCGAGCCAATTTCAAACATTTCGGTTTTGTGGTCTCCTCGAGAGAGTGAACAATCCCTATTGCAGACGCCTATTCAGGCATATTTGTCTTTTGTCCAACACCCACAGAGCCCACCTGTGGTTTACACTGCATCTATGTTGAACGGACCTTAGTTACAGTTTCTGGGAGAGAACGCCGAATCTGACGTGATCAACCAGTACTCTCAAATCCTCGATGCCTTATTTTGTAACTTCGTACTCGCACAACTCTGAATGCCTTCCGAACATTTCCGTAAGATTCGAATCCGTGATATTCGAAAAGCGACCATTCTAACCCCACGGCTACGCACCCATATATACATATAAGATGTTTTGATTAATGCCAACGACTGATTTTTTTCACTTAAATATGGATAGTGTGGATGTGTTTTTTTTGTCCTGGATGGAACTTACTTTTTTTTTTATGGATGTGCGGTTAGTATAATGGATAGCGGCACAGAATAAGAAATCGGAGAGCCTAGTTCGAATACCACTCACGTTGGTTACATTCATCATCATCATCGTCATCTTCATCATCATCGTTATCATCGTCATTTTCATTATCATCATCATCGTCATCATCATTATCGTCTTCATCATCATCATCGTCATCATCGTCATCATCATCCTCTTGACTTTAGTAATCGTAGGGGAGATCCGAATGCAGAAGCCATATTGAATCTCCTCCACAATGGTCTATAAACAGCATCCATTGACAATTATGGTATAGTCGTATCTGTCTATTGTTTGACATTGTCCAACCAGTTCTTACGTTGGCGTCCTCTCCTACAGCCACCTTCAACAGTGTCTTGCATGATGCTCTTGCACAGACCGTTGTGACTTGTAATCTGACCAAACCACGCCATTTAAAACAACAACTTACTATTAAGAAGCCATATTGAATCTTCAGTATAAAAATAAGTAGACACAATCATCATCATCATCATCATCATCATCGTCGTCGTCCTCCTCCTCCCCTTGACTTTAGTAATCGTAGGGGAAATCCGAATGCAGAAGCCATATTGAATCTCCACCACAATAGTCTATCAACGGCAGCCCTCAGCAATTCTGGTACAGTCATATCTGTCTATTGTTTGACATTGTCCAACCAGTTTTTACCTTGGCGTCCTCTCCTACGTCCACCTTCAACGGTGCCTTGCATGATGGCCTTGCACAGGCTGTTATACTTTATAATGTGTCCAAACCACACCATTTTTCTCCGTCTGACAGTGGCGAGAAGAGGTTCCTGGCAGGACACAAAACTTTCAACCCTTTTCCACACAAATTCATTGTTTTTTTTTTTGTTCCCAATAGAAGATGCCAAGGATTTCTCTCATGTATTTATTCTCAAACGCGTGGATCCTTCTCTCTGTATCTGCCAACAGTGTCAACGTTTCACATCCATATAGGAGAATCAAGACTACCAGCGATTTGTACAGTCTGTATTTTTCGTTACATTCACTAACGCGTAAATTCACTTGGGAATGGCATGGGCCCACCTCTTCTCCCAACTAGCGATAGGTTATTGATATCTCCTTCCAAGCATCCAATAAACAGGAACACCCTAACCATAAGACCTCTTTCCGAACCAGCACGCTGATTTGGACTCATTCCTGTATTTTCTTCGTGACGCCCCTTTCACTGATATATTCAACCTCCCAAGTGAAAATTGAGCCACTGAGGATTCTCCTTGGGTCAAAGCCGGCATGGACGCTTTCATCCCTTCTTGGAAATACCAAGTGAAATCGCAATTCTCTCCATGGTTCACACCAGCATGCGCCGCCGCTATAACACACTGGAGACACTATTTCCGGCTATACCTGTGTGACATTTCTCACCATAACAGGTGGTTATTTGCTACTGATCGTAACACTGCATAGACTCTAAAAACTTCATCATCCTCTGCTGATAAAACCGAATGCTTTGCCCATAAAAGAAAAATCGGCAATATTATTGGTTATGATTTGACGTCTCGGCTTCAGTACCTTTACCCAACGCCATACCATAGTTTCTCTGTACCTTTTCTACAAATACTCTCATGGTAACTGTACTTACTTTTCGCTATGGTACCTACATTTTTTAATTGGTATTACCCCAAGCAAGACAGTGCAGCCACTAGTATGTAAGTTGTTACAAGGTTGGAGGAATTAAACTGTTGTGTTCATCTGAAAGTGATTTGAGGAACATTGTAAGAATTTTAACTTCCAGATGAATGCAACAATTTTGTATTTCACGATAATGAACACTACAATATTTATCTTGCAATAACCAATACCCTGGTAATTCCTGTGTAGCGAAGAAACTATATTTTAAATCAGTTAATATATATATATATATATATATATATATATATATATATATATATATTATTAAATATAACGGACAATGAATGTCTATCTGTTTGATCATAAGCCGTTCTAATATTCGAATGTTTGCTTTAATTTCTGGTGAAAATAAAGACAAAAATTGTCCAACATTTGGATATTTTTTATTAAGTTTGTCCTAAGCTCTTGGCTCACATGAGCCATCCTCAGAGTGGTGATACAGACATTAAACAAAGATATCCACCGTCAAAGATGCTATTTTATTTTGACATAGAAAATTGCTATGCGACGATAACGGTCGGGGAATAACAGACGCATATGGTAAGTTCAAGATGCAGTTCTATGATGTCATACCACGCGATACACCGAAGTATTATAACAGAACCATATGTCTAGATGCAATGTAATGTGTTGCGACTAGTTTGAAATGAAATTTTGTTGAGTGTGGGTTTGTTTTAATGTAGATGCCCTCCAATATCTGAAGGTTCTTTTTACTGCGTGTATGTGTGAGTATTGCTGTGTTATCAACTAATATCTGTGTAATATTATGTACATGGCTATGTTTTTCTAAGAAATTAAAGCAAACATTTGAACATTAGAACGGCTACTGATTAGATATAATAGATACTCATTGTCTTTTATATTTAATAATATATGTTTAAATAATGATCTGCTGCACCAATACACTACAGTAGATCGTAGTATTTTTTTTTTTTTTTTTTTTTTGCTTTAAAGCCTCTCTCAAGAGCTTTAGCTGAGTTTCGTACTAAATTCATTCCAATATTCAAAATGATTTATTGTCATACTAAAGGTTGTTTCGTATTTTTCGGGTAATATTTGATTCCTACCAGTGTATATTTAATTGAAAATGCCTCCAAAGAAGCAGCTTTCAGAGATTAAAAGGGCACAAATTGTTGCTTTATCTGGTGAAGGATAGTCTCAGGTAGAAATTGCCAGGAAGATGGAATGTTCAAGGAAGGGGGTTCAAACAACGATTAAAAGGTACAAAGGAAACAAAGTCTTTCAAAAACAGAAAAGGACAAGGCCGTAAAAGTCTACAACCGCCAGGGAAGACAGATCTTTGAAAAAGAGCATCCCTTGCAGATAGGAGGAAAAGTTCTTCAGAGCTTGCTGCTGAAATTAGGGAGGATGCAAACAAAAACATATCAGCTCGAACAGTGAGAAGAAGGTTATTAGAAGTGGGATTAAAAGGATGCAAAGCCAGGAAGAAGCCATACTTGTCTCAGGCCAACAAGAAAAACGACTGGAATTTGCAAAAAACATGAAAATTGGACACCTGATGATTGGGGCAAAATTGTTTGGTCTGACGAAAGTAACTTTGAGGTAAGTTAACAGCTTCTATTTCCTAAACTTTGGATGTAATAATTGAAATTTTATGTGAATACATCCATAACATTTATTCAAAAATTGTAACAAATTCTTTTTTTTTTTTCATCAGATTTTTGGCACCCCTGGAGCGTTTTATGTTCGCCGTAAGGAAGGAAAGGCATTTCATCCTGATTGTGTGGTTCCAACTGTAAAATTTGGAGGAGGAAGCGTAATGGTTTGGGGCTGCATGGCTTCTTCAGGTACTGGAATGTTATACACATGTGAGGGCAGAATGAACTCCACAATTTATACTAACATGCTGGACCAGGTTTACCGAACCTCTTTGACTAAAATATTTAATAATAACATTCCAAGTGATGTAATCTTCCAACAAGACAATGCTCCATGCCATACGTCAAAAGTTTCAATCGGTTGGTTTGAGAAAAAAGGGATTACAGTGATGAAGTGGCCCCCTCAATCCCCAGACCTAAATCCCATTGAAACTTTGTGGTCCCATTTAGGGAAAAGAGTGAGAATGCACAAATGTTCATCAAAAAAAGAATTAGAGGCCAAACTTCCTGAAGATTGGCAGAAAATAGATCCTACCACCTGCAACAACTTAGTCAATAATATGCAAAAACGAATAAAAGCTGTTCTAAAGGCAAAAGGAGGACATACCAAATATTGATTGTTGTTATTAATGTTTACTCCACTATTCTTAACCTTTAAATATATAAGTTTGAATCATAATTTCGATTTTTCATTGGTGCTCCATAGTTTTGGCCAAGGCTGTGTATATATATATATATATATATATATATATATATATATATATATATATATATATATATTGAATTATATTGTTTTAGTGGATACTCGTATTTGAATGTTGGAGAAATCTTGTTGGAGAAAAGATGCGCTCTACCGCAAATTTTTCTCCAATAATATTTCTCGAATTTTCAGGCCGGTAGACGAAAATAAATAAATATACTTTTTAAGAAATAAACGGAGCGTCTACTCAAATACGAGTAACCGCCGAATTCGACGTACGAGGGTCAAGCATATCAGTTCGTAGGAAACCGACAGCCCGAAAACAGCACATAAGATTTGATTATAATGGTGAAAGATTCGTGCAGGTCCATCTACACTTTTTTAAGGGCCGAATACAGAGACCTGGTGCACTACATGCCACAAGGTCCCCAAACGACCCTCCGCAGGTTTTGAATTCAGAGTTGTCCTTCTCCTAGACCAGTTGCCATCCAAGGCTATAGAACCCAGTCTGTCCTGCTATTTACCCATAGCTGAGGGAGAAGAAGAGGATTCACACCTTTCCCAAGGATATTAGCACGTAAGTGAATGAAATGAATTCGACTGGAATTTGAACTCAGCTCTCCGATTCCTCAATCCAAGCCGCTATCCATTACTCCACCGTGCCTCGATTGCGTCTAGCATGAAACAGCCTGTCGCCTCTGAGTGCTGACTTCAATGTCCATTTTTATATTTATATTTACATACGCTCTGTCTTTGATATTGAGCACTTTAACCCATAAATATAGCACACCTTAAAACTATATTTCTTTATATATATATATATATATATATATATATATATATATATATGCATGTATGTATGTATGTATTGAATGTCGATGTAAATATTTTTTTTTGTTTTAATAGGTATTATTTTTTTATATTTTTTACTCGCTCGAATTTTGTTCCGACTCACAAATTTCTGTTTTAATATTTCATTAATTCCAGTATCTGTGGTACCTAGATTAATCGGCTATGGTTCGTTATTTTTAGCGGAAAATCTTTGCTTGGGTACAGATAGCACAAAAGACAGGAAGAGAAAGAAAAGATGGGAAAAGAAAAAGAAGAGAAAGAGAATAAATGTAGAGCTATTAGTTTGACGCTAAAGTTACCAGCATCTATTTTACTTGATGTTAGAAAAATCTTAGAAGTGTCTTTATTACCTCTGAGGAAATATTCTTTAAGAACTGTTTGCCGAAAACTAATATTCAAAATGTACCAGTTTAACTCCCGGAAAGAACCTGTAAAAGCAAAGTCGGTTTATTTGGTTATTGTTGGTTGCTTATTACCTTCAAATACTCTCACTTTTGAGGCAATGAATCTCTTTTAGTAATAAATAGCGCAATACATATAGTCTGTATTGGCTACTTTTATTATCCTCCGGTAGAGAAATTTGACTAACTACTTGTCATTGATAGAGAGAGGGTGTAGTGAGCGAAAGAAAATGCCCTGGAAAAAAATTATCACTGAAGAATTTTTAAGAGGGAAACTTTTTTTTAACTTTTATTAGTATCACGTTCTCACTAGCTAAAAAGGCACCACCACATCCTGCTTTTTGTTTTCCGTTTTTGTTTGTTTTTTGTTTTTTTTTCGATAGGACTAGAGAAATACGATATATTAAAAAACATATCGCCTACTTCACACTTTTCCCCTGTTTATTGAACAGGAGTAGAGGTTTATCCCTTGCTTCATGTTTAGAATTGGGTTTCTGGTCCCTTCTAAAGTCTGCTTCAGATCTATACTCCTAACGCTTGTTCTTCCCTACACTCAGTGGCCCTCTACTTTGAGTGGCTCTTGGGCCTTGTATTGGGCTAACATTGACAGAAACAAAACAAAAATCCTCTCAGACGAACCCATTTCCAAAAATATTCTTCTTCTTCTTCTTCTTCTATGTGCCGTGTGCCTTCAGGACGTGGATGGTGACGGCTCTCCACAATTTCTTATATTTCGTAGCCCTTTGTAAACAAGTTATGCACTGCTTTCCTCTTGCCTTAAATAAGTCCTGTGAGTGTCAAATTTTCCAAGCTTTCTTTCTTCATTATGTGCTTTAGAAATTTCAATTGTCTCGTTCTGACGCTACGTGTAAGTGTCTTTGTTCGTTTCCATTTTCATTTTCTCATGTTCGGTACATGGTATTCTCAGCATCCTTCTGTAGAACCACATTTCTGTTGCCACCTGTGTCCTCTTCATCTGTGGTGAGATTGCCCAGTATTCACTACCATGTAGGATTACCAATATTGCATAAGAGTTCAATAGACTTTTTTGATTTCCAATAAAATTTTCCTGTTTTTTAATAATTTGCCTAACTTTTGGGGGGCCACTTTCGTTATTTTCGGATTTCAGTATCGCATTTTATATCCTCTGTTAAAACACTTCTTAGACACTTAATATTTTACACGTGTTTAATTCTTTTTATCTCTAATTTGTAATTACACATGTGTTGTTCATTTTCTTGACAGTTCTGTCTTCTTACAATTAATGTTTAGTCCTTTCTTCTGTCTTTTCTTTACTTGGTCTCTTTCTCTTGCTGACAGCTATACATTCTGTCTTCTTAAAATTAATGTTTAGTCCTTTCTTCCCGCTTTCCTTTAGCAACTGCTGTAATTTCCATTCTGTGTTTGCTATCAAGACTGTGTTATCTGCATACCTTAAGTTGTTACGATTATGGCCGGCAATAATGAACCCCTGGTAGGCCTCCTATTTCTCTCAGAATCACTTCCCTGTATTGGCTGAATAAATGAACTCAACCGCAGTAGCCTGTGAGTCGTTTTTAATGAAAGTTATATATATATATATATATATATATATATATATATATATATACTTTAATTTCTATATAATTTATGTATTACTTTCGCTCTCATTGCATCATTCATATATATATATATATATATATATATATATATATATATATATGCAATGAGAACGAAAGTAATATATAAATTTAACGTTCACAGCATTAATTAAAAAGAGGGCTCCATGCCGATATTAGAGCGATAATAGTAAACTGTTTTTGTCTATTTGATAACATTATATATATATATATATATATATATATATATATATTGTGTTCTGGAGGAACCAACTCCTAATCCTGTTCATTCAAGGCAGGGATTAACCGTTATCTTCCACGACTAACTGCACAAACGACCTCTTAACGTAACATTCTACCTCGAGTGGCCCCCATGGCCTTATAAAGTCTGAAACAATGTAAAACACACGCACACAAACTCATACACCTGCACACACACACACACACACACACACACACACACACACATATATATATATATATATATATATATATATATATATATATATATATATATACATTATGCATATATATATATATATATATATATATATATATATATATATATATATATATATGACATACATATATGTATATGTATGACGTACCTTGGAACAAAGTGAGATATGTATACACACATATTATATATATATATATATATATATATATATATATATATATATATATATATATATATATATATATATATATATATATATATATATGTAGATGAAACTGTAGTTAGGATTGTACGTCTGTGTGCACTGTCTCCATTACTTAGTCGTTGGCATCGTTGTCCGGGAATTAAAGCCTGATTTGGCGCGCACAGAAGCATTTCGAGCCGTCTGTGCCATTAGACTCGCGACTGGCGAGCACCAGTGCACGAACCGCAATCAGCCGTGACTAGATAACCTACGGCAGGCGAAGAAGAGATGACATTTCAGAACTCCTCCAACATACTCGTCTCGATCAGACGATAAGAATCGCCATATTCTCGTTTACACATTTTACCTACGATAGTTATCAATCCCGTTTTGGTGTTGTATCCAGATAGATTCACGTCACTGAATTTTTTCCCAATTAAATATTCTAGTACTACATACTCTACTCTCTCTCTCTCTTTCTCTCCATCTCCCCCTCTCCCTCTCTCTATTACGTTATGTTAATTGGTTATAAATACTAGGTTCGCCCTTCTTTCATTCACGTTCCAGACGTCTGAAGATAGGGAAACCGTGAAACTTGAATTGTAACTCGAGATGTCCTTCGTTGAGTGTTTTTTTGTATTTCTCTCTTTTGTCTGTCTCTCTCTCTGTCTCTCTCTCTCTCTCTCTCTCTCTCTCTATATATATATATATATATATATATATATATATATATATATATATATACACTGTCGAAAATAAGTTTAAGAACAATGGTTAAAGTTTTATCCATTTCAGAATATGTTTCTAATAAAACAATATAAATTAATTTTATTGTGTACGTTTTATGCAGAATTTATTTCTCTTACGAATGATGTAAAAGTTGTATATTTTTCCACAACTTGAAAAATTTTAATTAAGGATTAATTTAAATTATCCAAATTTGCCGGCAAAATAATGTTAAAACCTTATGGGTATTATTATATTTAAAGCAAAAAATTATAGTAAAAATGAACAAAAAAAAATATTTCTCAATATTTAGTGCCGTAACCTTATTATTAATTACAGCTTCACATCGCCTAGGCATCGACCTTGATAAGTAAGTACAAAAATCATTTGGAATGCGCTGCCATATTTGATTAATATAATCGTATAATTGGGTTAAATTTGTCAGTTTTTTAGCGTGAACTCTTAGAAATATAATTCCATAAATTTTCAATCGGATTAAAATCCGGACCATGTTAAGGCCACTCAATGACATCCATATTATGGTGATCTAAAATTGCATTACTCTTTTGGCTTTGTGAATGGGGCTATTGTCTTGTTGATAAATAGCTCCAGGTGGCATTTGGTCAGTCGAATATGACAGAACATGCTTAACTAGCTGCATATAGCCTAAACTGTTGAGTTTTCCATCAATTGAACGCACCCCACACCATCCCGCTTGCGCTGTCTTTTCGACACATCTAGGATGGAATTCCTCGGTTGGGCGGCGTCTCACATCCTATCCAAAGATGCAAAACCGTGACTCGTGACTCCAAAGAAATCTATACCAGTCGTCGGCTATCCATTGAATGTGACTTTTCGCCAAATTCAGCCGCATAACTCGATTCCTCTCCGAAATAATTGGCTTTTTTCTAGCAATGCACCTGAATAATCCAAATTCTCTTAAACGGTTTCGGACAGATTGCAGCGTAAAACTAGCGCCAGTTTTACCAGATAATTAGCCACAAATGTCCACGGCCTTCAGCATTCGGTTAGCTTTGGAAAGCCTATGAATTCGTTTATCCAGTTGCACTGTTGTTTTTCTTGGGGTTCCCGATCTTTACCTATCCTTATATTGATTAGTATCCTGGTAAAGTTTCCAAACCTGAACACAAGCCGCTTTGATGCTCTTTAATTGCTTGCTTATGTTCATAAAGGAAAAGTTGATGAAGTAACACTATTTTTAATCTAGTCACTGGGCTAATTCTATGATGCTTTCCCATAGTGAATTAATTGTATAATAATGCTCAGTTATTATACTATATAATACATTAATGACCAGTCATGTGACCAACCATTTAGCAAATAATTTGCACAATACCCATGCGGTCTGAAACTTATTTTGCTGGCAAATTTGGATAATTAAATTAATCTAGCATTAAAATTTTTCAAGTTGTAAAAAATATACAATTTTTACATCATTTGAAAGATAAATAGATTCTGCATAAAGCGTACACAATAAAACTAATTTATATTGTTTAATTAGAAACATATTTAACCAACGGTCTTAAATATCTCGGCTTGAAACAATAGGAAGTCTAACCACACTTATGGGCTGTGATACAATGAAACATACCTCGAGATACAGTCTCTGACTGTGTGCGACGTCTGTCGAACTCTCCGCTTTGGCAGGGAGGAACCCGGACGAGGCTTTGCCGAAGGGTAAAGTTTCGTCCGGGGAGGTAGACAGTTCCCGAACCCGCTTATGCGGGTTCAAAGGGGATATTTTTTGGCTGAGCCTACAGGCTCGGAGAAACCCACTTTAAACTCGGCCTTGTGCCACATATATTCCTCGTGGGTGAAATATAAATACTGTTATACAACGAAACAATCTGTTTGTGGATGACAATATATATATATATATATATATATATATATGCTCGCAGATGTGTGTGTGTGTGTGTGTAAAATGAGAACGAATAGATTACAATTCCGACGTTTGTAACATTCAATTTAAAAGAGGGCTCAATACAAAAGTAGAACAATAATCTTTATTTTAAGATATTACATCAAACAAAAATATGTAAAAATAAACGCTAGTCAAAATATATATATATATATATATATATATATATATATATATATATTTGTGACTGAAAGGGATAATTCCGAGGAGGATATAAATCCAGGTAGAGCTCAATGTAGACTACAGAGCATTTTAATGTTAATAAGACGGAGAATGTAATTAACCATTTCGTTTATAATTTTTATTTCGTTAACACCGAGATGCTCAGCTCATCAGAATTAAACTTTCTCCGCGAATGGAGCAAGTCCACCGGACGGACACTTTAGATTTGTAGCGGGGACGGAAGGTATGAGAGAAGGGCTGCGTAAAGATAGGGCTAAGAGATTAGTGGTTGGTAGTAGTCGGTTTCCTCGACCAAGAATTTACTCTATACATTTTAGATTTTAATGTTGGGTTGTATGTTACATTGGAATACCGTTTGCTGTTTTTATGCAGGATAAATCAGGTCGATTCAAATTAATTTAATTAAAGGGATCTTAATCTAAATAAAATTCGGTATTATTATAGTAATACTTAAACATTTGTTTTTAGGACGAAGTCTGATAGTCAGTGGGACATTGAGTTGAGGGGAACGCAAGAGAGAGATATAGAAGGAGTGGGAAGAAGAGGGTGAGAAGGAAAAGTCAGATTAGTGGTAGCTTTAGCAACCTGACCTGCCCAGATATTTCTTTATTTTTGGAACTATGTAAATAGTTTTATGCAGTGGGTTGATTGTTATGAAGTTGTCCCTAGTACAAATAATAATTTTGAAATCTCAATAATATTGTCAGGTACAATAGGTAGATACAGCAAATAAATTTAGAGAATTAAGAGATGAATAGATATTCAGAAACAGTTACCAAACTTACGGAAAAAAAGCTATGGATTATGGAAATTCTATATGATGTGTTAGTGTCCCTGCATAAAAACAGCAAACGGTATCGGCTAAAGTAAAAAAAAAAAACAACCCAAAAACATTAAAATTAAAAAGTATAGAGTAAATTTCTTCGTTGTGGAAACCGACTACTACCAACTACTAATCTCTTTCCTCTGTATTTACCCAACCCTTCTCTCTCATTTTCACTCCCCACTACAAATTTAAAGTGTATGTCCGGTGTACTTGCTTCATTAGCGGAGAAGGACGAAATGGACAATTGAAGTCTCCGTCTTCTTATCAATATATATATATATATATATATATATGTGTGTGTGTGTGTGTGTGTGTGTGTGTGTGTCTAGGTCATCAATGTTTGGCGGAATCATTACAATATTTAACTAAATATACTAATGGTATAACTTAGAGGCTAAAATGATTCCTTTACTTTAACTAAAATATATAATATTTAAAAATCTCTGCCCATGAAATAAAAAAAAAACACATTTTGGTATTTGTTGTGGTACGATCCACCTAATTTACATAGTGGAGTACCGACCATATAAATATGGTTGGTACCGGGAAGACGAGGGGAGGAAGTAAGAAGAGATCCAATCCAGAGACTCTGCCCGACTGCGATTAAGTCAATCCATTCTACAGGAACAGTCTTCCCAAGAATATACCAAAACTAACTGTAAATATTGTGTACCTTTTCCTTGTTTCAATACATTTTGTTTACGTACATTTTGTGTTGTATTATTATTATTCCAAGCTTATCCAAGCTTCAACAGTATTTCAATATTAATTGTGATGATTCTATAAAAATAAACATTTATTTATAAAAAAAGACTTTCCAGACATGTTAGAAAAAAGAACGAGGACAAAATCTTTGATATATTTGTCTGTTTATTGACTCTTTCAAATTTTTATTGTTTTATAGCCTGGTTATCAACTCACTGATGTTAGAGATAAGACTATTTGACTGATATCGTATTTTTTTATCACTACCCCAGTTAACTACCTCACACCAAACCTCCAGTCGATGAGTAAAGCTACACTTTCTTTGATTTTAGCCAACTTTAAGTCGGGCTAAATATAATTTGCCCTTTTTCAACGATATATTCCGCAAAAGAATCTATACGGAATAAATAATAAAATCTGTAACTTTTATTTTTTAAATGGAAATTTGAAAACAATAAGTTAAAATAAAAATATATTCTTTTAAAAACGGGGCATGCAAGCCATTAGAGATTTTTAAAAGATTATTTATAAAATTAAAGCAAGGAATACATTGCCTATGAAGTATGTTAGGTTGTAGCGTTTTATTTAGAGCTCTAACACTTTCACCCCGGCCCCTCAACCTCCAGCGTCTTACTCCTGGGGTTGAGGTGTCTATTCGGTCTTAACTGAACTTAAGGGAGTGGCTATAGGTCCCCTGAGCATTCGTAGATTATTCGATCGGTACGCTGGTTTAATCCTGCTTCCTGCCCACGTTGTGATTTGTTTGATCCAGAAAGCAGAAGTGATGTCCGCCCATTCACGGTCGACTGAAGATGTAGACACGGCTGGGGAGTCAGCGCTAAGAAATTTAGAATGCAGCAAAAAAATAAATAATATCTGCAGAAAGCCGGACAAACATCGATTCAATGGTTGAATTGTTAATGTCTTATATATAGCAGAAAAGAATAGTAGAGAAGAGAAACGGGTTACAGAAAAGAAAAGTAAAAAAAAACAAAAACTCATACACTGGATTCTAGATAGAAAGAGAGAGAGTGTATGTGATTATCTTGTTAAATCGTCTCAGAACGATATATGGCTCTTGCGATGGAAGGATAAAAATTTCTGTGCGGGGCTTAATGTTATAGTGGCGTTCCTCCTCCCAACGCTCGCCCGGGCCAATTCTCTCTTCAAGAATTTGGCTGCTTCAACCAAAATCATGTGAATTCCAAAGTTCCTTCTAGCTTACTCAGCTCTATTTTAATTTTTAATCGAAAAAAATTATTTCGGCCATTTTCATTGTCTCCTGATGACCCAGATTCAATGGGTACAACTTCAGCCCTATATCAGATTTCCCCATCAGTAAACAAAATGCTCTGATTTAATTTCGCTATTCAAATCTACTCCAATTTCACTAAAAAAAAAAATATACGTGTGTGTGTCTGTGTTTCCCAGACTATCTCTTTGTCACAATGCAGTCCGTTTATAACTAATTCAGTTTCATATCTGTCTAACAATTAATTAATTAATTAATTAATTAATTAATGGTCTACTGTGTAAGGACGGCAATAAGAAAAAAACACCTCCATTTGAATTGATTAACGCTAGACAATGTTCCCACGACTCTGTAGTGAAACGCCCATTTGGCATATTAACAATTTATAAATACTGGCTGATAGTTTGTACCGCTGCGTCAGCTCATTCTATCGCTCCAGAAAGTAACTGATTCCTTCGGACATGCTTTATCTTTACAAGAGTCAGATTAGACCAAAAAAAGGTGAATTGCTGCTATATCTGGGCTGGAGTTGCTTCGGCTCATTCTATCTCACCAGAAAGTACCTGAATCCTTCTGCCACGCTCCATCTTTACAAGAGACAGATTAGACTCAAAATGGAGTATTGCTGCTATATCTGCCTGGAGTTGTTTCGGCTCATTCTATCTCTCCAGAAAGTAACTGACTCCTTCTGCCCAACGTTATCTTTACAAGACTCAGATTAAACCCAAAATGGAGTATTTCTGCTATATCTGGGCTGGAGCTGTTTCGTCTCATTCTATCTCTCCAGAAAGTAACTGACTCCTTCTGCCCAATGTTATCTTTACAAGAGTCAGATTAAACCCAAAATGGAGTATTTCTACTATATCTGGGCTGGAGCTGTTTCGGCTCATTCTATCTCTCCAGAAAGTAACTGACTCCTTCTACCATTCTTTATTTTTACAAGAATCAGATTACATTTATAAATTGATTATTGCTGCCGTGTCTGTCATGGAGCAGTTCAATATTGTCATTCCAACTTCATGGAAGTTCAAAAGCACTGGCGCGACATTCTGTGTGATGAATTGTTTTTCATTCTTTTATAGGCTTTTGTTAGCCTATCGCTTTTTCATGATACATCTTCAGACGCACTATATTCTTTGGTGCCACCCATTCACACCTTTTCAACTACGACTCACCAGCAGGCGTAGAATGAGTCCAATGTACTCCATACGTATGATTTCAAATTCCACTGATCTGGAGGAAGTTCGCCCCAGAGAGCATTCGTCCCCAGATCTGTTGCACCGTGGAACAGAGTCTCGAGAGAATATTTCCCCGATCGTTACAAACGTAACATCTTCAATTGCAGGGTCAAACGTTTATCTATCCTACATATCCTCATAAATGGCCCTCTCAATCTATCCTTTTACGCTCTTACGAGAACCTGATTTAGTAAACCTCTACTTTGAGTGGCTTTCAAGTCTTGTATTTAGCGTTAAAAAAAACAAAAAAATATAAAACAAAAACATCCATTCATTTACATTTTAGAGGTAAAATAATTTGAATATTATCATAAAAATATGGTACCTCGAATTGTATAAATCGTTCAGTTATACAGAGATATAAAAAATTGGGTGTGGGGTCAGAAAGATACAAACAGAGAAAAGAAGACTCCATTGTGCTGTACTGGGTTGGCAAAAGCTAATATTATAGGGGGTTTACATATTTGTATCCGTATGTTGTAACAGGCTAGGTTTAAACAATGTATGAGATATAAACGGGTGAAGATAAATAAATAGATAGATAGATGGAGGAGTTAAAGTTTGAAATGGATAGATAGATAATGAAAAGATTTTGTAGATAAATAAGGAAAAGAGATAGATAGATAGATAGATAGATAGATAGTGAACAGAATGAGATAGATAGATAGATAGATAGATAGAAAGATAGATAGATAGATAGATAGATAGATAGATAGTGAACAGAATGAGATAGATAGATAGATAGATAGATAGATAGATAGATAGTGAACAGAATGAGATAGATAGATAGATAGATAGATAGATAGATAGATAGATAGATAGATAGATAGATAGATAGTGAACAGAATGAGATAGATAGATAGATAGATAGTGAACAGAATGAGATAGATAGATAGATAGAAATATGACACTTTGTGTATCCTCCCACAAGAATGAAATATGGGGAACCGACGTAAATGCGCGATTGGCGACACACATTTATCAGCTTCTTAAGTATTCCCTGGATACTCCCCATATATATATATATATATATATATATATATATATATGCGTGTGTGTGTGTGTGTATGTATGTATTTATCTCTCTCTCTCTCTCTCTCTCTCTCTCTCTCTCTCTCTCTGTGTGTGCATGAATGAACAGACTGAGACAGATAGCTAAATAAATTCGTAGGTTTATTCTATATGATCGCAGAGAAGTAGCCAAAATTGAGATAGAAAAAGATGCAATGTGAGAAGGAAAAGCAAAAGATGCAATGTGAGAAGGAAAAGCAAGTCAAGCTCTTTGGAGGGATTTGTAGCGTGGCGAATAAAAAGTTTGAGTAGGCGACTAGTGTAGATGGACGTTGTAGTAGCTAGCCAGCCCTACTTTTCTCCGCGGAGGTCGACGCAGCAGGCAAACAACTCCGACACTCAGCGACGCGGTGTAATCGCTTCTCTGCGTAGACCAGCAGTCTCCGACGGAAGTCCCGATAAAATTACGATGCCTTGCCTCTGGTCTTCCGACTCCACTCGGCTTAGACAGACGCAGTCGATCCTTTCTTTTATTCCTTTTTTTTTTTTTTTTTTTTTATTTTCTTTTTTTTTTTACTTTTTTCGGTTTTTACACACTCACCATCTCCACTTCATATTTGGTGTGGCCTGATGCACTGGCTTTTCTCAAATCTTTTTCACTTGCTCGACCTACACGTAAACGCAAGCCGAGTCGCGCATGCGCACAGAAACTAATGCATACATTCACCTATATCAGCTTATGATGATATATATAGTCACAGCTATGTAAAATATCGACACATAAACGCACATCCTTAAAAACTGAATATATACACGCATAGACGCATCGAAACATGTTCACATGCACACAATAACGCACACTTAAATTTATATAAATTTTAGTTAAACGTGTGTCCGAAAAAATTTTATAAACCATATTATTAAACTATATATCGTCTACTTCATCATCATCATCATCATCGTGGTCATCATCATCATCATCGTCATCATCATCGTCATCATTATCATCATCATCGTCATCGTCGTCATCATCATCCCCATCATCGTCATCGTCATCATCGTCATCATTATCATCATCGTCGTCGTCGTCATCATCATCATCATCGTCATCATCGTCGTCATCATCATCGTCATCATTATCATCATCATCGTCATCGTCGTCATCATCATCCCCATCATCGTCATCGTCATCATCGTCATCATTATCATCATCGTCATCGTCGTCATCATCGTCATCATCATCATCATCATCGTCATCGTCAGTACCTTGGTTGCTTCTGTCGTTGTGAAGACCTAAGGGCAGAAGAACAGACAACCTCCTCCAAGGATGATTTGTTGGCGGCGGCCCTCAGGAGTTCCGACATTGTTATGTCCGTCCATACTTTGATGTCTGATCAGCTTTTTCGTTGCCGTCCCCACTTGCGCCCGCCTTCACGAGTAACACTGCATGATGGTCTTGCAGTGGCTGTTAAGCCGTGTCACGCGGTCAAACCATGATATCTTCCAACGGACCACAAAACATCCGATCTTGCTCCGTACATAGTCATTTTGCGCTACCAGTAGAAGATATGGAAGAGCTTTCTCCAGCCTTTGTTATCGAACGCATGGATCCTTTTTCCTGTCTGGACCAAGATTGTCTAGCGATTTGTAGAGCTTGAACTTTTTCTGAAAGCTGATGTTGATCTCCCATATATTTTCCAGACTAGCCAGAACTTTTTCATCCAGAAAAGCTCCAGAAGCTGATGTTGATCTCCCATATATTTTCCAGACTAGCCAGAACTTTTTTCTCCAGAAAAGCTCCAGAAACTGATGTTGATCTTCCATATCTTTTCCGGACGAGAAGAACCTTTCTCTCCTGATGATG
>CAHIKZ030002401.1:1950000-2010000 GCA_903632075.3 Acanthosepion pharaonis
ATTTGCATATAAAATTCACTATTTACTTCACATTATGTAAACATTTCAACAGTACCTGTCTATATTTCTGAGATGATGTATTATGTATACTATTTACATTATTCGAACAATTGTCCTCATCTTTGTCGCCATATTTATTACGTTTTCGGCCTTTGTACGCTCCGGCCTTCTTCAGGTGGTTGGAATGTTGAACTGAACACTTTATTTCACTCACTCGGGTAGACTGCTCTCGTTCCACGTGACATGTCTAATGGATGTCAGTTATCAGTTATCTCCTGCTTAATTCCCTTTCCAAGTTCTCCACTACCTTAACCGGGTATTGAACTCACACTCCTCAAGGACAGTGGATAAAGGCGTTAGTTAGATGCAGTGACAGGACCCAAGAAGTGATGATTTTTATGTTATATGATACAGTTCTTTGTAATTATGTAAATCTGGAAACACAGAAAAATATATAAAATGTATACAGAAGTAATAGAATGTTTCTGGAACCTGAGACGCTCAGGTTCCAGAAACATTCTATATATATATATATATATATATATGACTGTTTGAATAACACAAGGACTGACCAAAATTAATAAAAAAGAAATGAAAACTTTCTTCATCAAGTCATTCATTCCTGTAGTTCACTGTTACTAACAAGCAGAACTTTTTTCACCTGATGATGGCCATACTGGCCGAAACTAGTCGAGGAATCTAATTGAAATAATAAAACTAAATATTATTAATATACAACCCAGTCTGTCTGAAAATTTTAATTTTTTAATATTTTTTATTGTTCAAAACAAACGCACACACACACACACACACATATATGTATATATATATATATATATATATATAGTGCAGATAATCGATCCGTTGGTATATAATCCGGGTGGATCCCACCAATTGCTAACACAAACCCATTCTCATTAAAAAGGCGTCTACAAGAGGAGGACTAACATTGAAAATAAATGTAAAATAATGCTCCGAGACAGAGACTTTGGGGATGATGATAGCTGCGCACAAAACGGCTTGAAATAGACTATCCTATATGTTGAGTTAATTTTTTTTTTTTTTTGTATATATATATATATATATATATATATATATATATATATATGAGATGCTTCTCATTCAAAACATAATTCAACAGACAATATGCAAACATTCCATCTCTTTCAAAGCATATATTGAGACTCATAAGCGCAAATCAAATCACACCAAAAAATAACATGGAAAATGAGCAAAACACTATCCGCTTACGAGCGCACCTCAGTAATATGTAACCATTGCGTAGAGGAAAAATGGGGATAATTACCTTTCCATAAAACAGAAACTACTTAACAAAAGATCAGAGCTCAAATCCGAATGCAATTACGAAAACAAATTCCTACTACAATAGCTAAAACCACATCATGACTAAAAACATTAAATAAGACCCTGTGGTCTAAATCTAATAAAATATATTCTAAATGCTAAAACCTAAAACTAACAAAACATATAAGAAATATATACAAAAAAATAAAATATACATATGATTAAAATCTTTAATAAATATCAATAACCAATCTAGAGCATCTCTTTCTCTCTCTCTCTCTCTCTCTCTCTCTCTCTCTATATATATATATATATATATATATATATATATATATATATATATATATATATATATATTGGCTGGTTTACACTCTTTCACGATCTTTTTGAACAGAAGAAATTGTAAATCCCTTTGTTTCCTGTTTAGGATGGGGTTTCTGGTTCCTTCTAAAGTCTTTTTCATTTTATTTCACTCCCAGTAACCCCGTTGTCTCTTTCTTAGTGGAAGTAGTACTTTGCTTTGATGAATTGATATATATATATATATATATATATATATATATATATATATATATATATATATATATATATATTAGTGAAATGTTATTTTGAGGGATATTCGTATTTTAGTAAACGCTCCATTTATTTATTAAACAGTACATTTACTTATTTTCGTCTACCGGCCTGAATATTCGCAAACCGATTCGAACCTACATCCCCCTCATTAGATTTGACGTGCTTCGGACCTCGCCGCTACGGAGTGCGTCGATGTCTAAGCAGAGTTGAATGGTGGCTTTAAAGTGGCTATTTTTCTCGAAATATACATATCTGCTTAGTTTCGTATCATAACATAAACAAAGCAATTTGTAAAGAAAGTGATGGATTTTTTTCTATTTTGTCAGTCAGTTAGCCACTGTGAAATGGGTAATGAGCTGGGAGCCCGACACTCATATCAATGGTGAACCTCGAGCAGTTGCTTTTCACATCTCAACAGCAATCGATATGTCGAACGTTTATGGCATTTATGAACGAATTTTTACACTGATTCAGTCTTTCGTATAAAATCGCGAAATGAAAGTTGTCTTGAACGGCCACTCTTCTAGATTCTTTTGTATTAATGTAGGTTTTCCTCAGAGCTCTATCCTAATCTTCCTAGTGGCATCAGTTCTCTACTCGATATCTATGCTAATGACATAATTATTTACCCCGTCTTTATAGTAAGTCTGATCAGTTCGATAAATTCAAATAGGCAGCTGATCACAACAATGACCTACAATCTGCTGTTATCTGGAGCACAAGATGGCTTGTTAATTTTAAAAAGTTTTTTAAAAATGCTACACTCATAAAAAAAGAAAATAACTCACTCAGAAGGAAAATCCTCGAGAGTGCTGCCATTGAATATTACCCAAGTATTAATCTACGCCCAAGCCTTTTCCCTATTTCACCTTTCTTAACAGAATTACTGTTCTCCCAAACAAACGTACAGAACAGTATCAAGAAATCAAAAGAAAATGGTTGAATCCGTCAACACAACAATAAAAACAATATCTCCACACATGATAGTATCTGAGTTAATTTTCAGTTAACAGTATGAAAATAGCGTTCTCTAATTTCTTCCAGTTGCTAAGGACATTTTGTTTTGTTATTATTAGTTACTTTATTTAATAAATTCATTTCGTTTTTGCCTTGAAAAAGATCACATTGGACGAAACGCGCCAGTTACCATTACAGTTTTCCTGTTGTCTTTTACATTTATCAATAATTTAATTTTGTTAATCCAAAATTAAATTTCTCTTTATTATTCATCTGGGAGATCTCTTTCTGATTTGCATCAGTCTCGACTGATTTTAACCTCCGGGAGAGTGACTCGTGACGACTTCTCGTGCTAACATTCTCTGCTAACATGAAGTGCAAATATTATATTGAATCAATTGCTAGGTCTTCTGCTAGGAAAGTTGATTCACTGTGTCATGATAGACAATTTTTCTTACCAGAACCTATCTTATACATTTCTAAGTTTTTCCATTCGTCTTATCATCGACTATTTCTGTCGCATCTTTTTTGTTGCTTCTGCTATGCATCTCGAGTTTCTTGATAGAATCCAAAGAAGAATCTGCTAAGACATCGGTCCTAACCTGGCATCTCGGCTTCAGTTGATTTCTCACCGCACGGAACACCCCACGATAAAAACTGGCCTTGTGCCACATTTTTCCTTGCGGGTAGGTTGGTAAATTGAGTGACGCCTTCTGTAGCATGTCCGTCATACGTAGCCCTCTTCATCCACTGGCTGAACTGTTGAGATCTGCTGTAATCATCATCCGTTTGTTCCATCATTGGGGCTTTTGACGTTGGTCACGCTTAGTCGAAGGCGGTTTATTTTATATAATAATGAAAAATAAATGACTTAAATGCAACAATAGACAATTTATTCAGCTGACACGAAATGGAAATATTATATTGAATCCATTGCTAGGTCTGCTGATAGGAAAGTTGGATAAGAGTGTCGCGCTAGAATACTTTTCTATCCAGAATTCATCTTCCATATTTATAAGTCTACCATTCGTCTATGCTTTGAATATTGCTGCCATATATGGCCCGGTGCTCATGCTATACATTTAGAGATTCTTGATAAAAATCCATAGAATAATCTGCAATGTTATTGGTCTTAACCTGGCATGTATATGGTACCTAGATTTTGCGAATCTAAGGGCAGTACTAGAAGGGCATAAAGGCCTTGTCAATTTACAGGTGAATTGACTAAATGTAACCGTAAGTTACATGCTAAAAATTTCCTCTGTCGCTTGTAAAGCTCTGTTCCGGCTCCATGCGTTCCAGCCAAATTTGATCTTCAAAAATTTAAATGTAATGTCACTGGATAATACTCTGCACAATGACCTTAGCATGAAGATTTCTATTCAATGGGTGCCACGTCTACTGACACCTGACCCAAAACATACCAGGCTGATCACACCACGAAGAAATCTGACATTGTTTGAGGCAGATCGAACTGGTTTCCTTAAATGTTTACAAAACAGGGATGGCTGTTGGTTTCATTAATTTGAGCCAGAGACAATCCATGCAGTAGAAACACATCTCTCCTGCTCAAAAGAAAGCCACAGTCGTTTCCTCTGCATGAAAGGTGATAGTCTGAGATTTTTAGAATACATTGTGTTTATTGATTATCTTCAAAAGGGCCACATGATCAATGGAGAGAACTATGCCAACTTAGGCAGTTACGAAAGGCTATCAAGATCACCCCACCCCAAGAAAACTGACAAAAGAGGTTTTGTTTCAACAGGACAATGTTGCAGGCCATGTCTTTGGTTTTAATGGCTGCTGTGCGTTACTGTAGCGTTGAACTGGTTGATCAGCCTTTCTATTCTCAAGATTTGGCCGCATCTGACTATCATCTGTTCCCCAACATGAACAGCACTTAGCTGGTAACCAGTATCTCAGTGATGAAGAACTTATATCTGTGTTAGTGACATTTTTGACCAACAGGGTGAAAGTGTCTTCATCAATGGGGTTGTAACCTTGGGAAGGTTACTGAATAGAATAATCAAACGAAGGTTGGTAATGTACGATAATACTTAGGACAAGAACAACACATATAAGATTCGCCAGCGGTGCGTAGAAGTAGTAGTCAATTGCTAGAAGTGAGTCAAGTGAAATCCACAATGACTCTCCAACTGCAGGATATCTAAAAACCGCCCCACGCTGTCAGATGTGGTGCAAGGCCGAATTTAATGTCGGATATCCGAGCCCGTAGGACCGGCCAAAAATTCCGGATAGACACCATATAAACGGCGTCGGGTAGCTGTTTCGCGCAACGAGACTCTGCCCTTCGACATAGCTTCGTCTGGGGATCCTCTCTACCCAGAAGCAGAGAATTTGACAAGCACAGCTGGAGACGAATCTTCAACTGTAGGATATCTACCAACCGACACACGCAGTCAGATGAGGTACAAGGCCGAATTTAATGTGGGGTATCCGAGCCCGTAGTCTCGATCATAAATTCCCTGTAGACCTCGTATAAAACCGGGTTGGATGGCTGTTTCGCGAGACGATACTCTGCCCTTCGACATAGCACCATCTGGGGATCCTCTCTGCCCGGAAGCAGCGAGTTTGACAAGCACAGCGGGAGACGAATCTCCGACTGCAGACGAACATACATTATTGACTTCTGTATTTACGTGAATGGTGACATACTCATTATTGTCCGTAAGTATGCTACCACAAATGGGATCAAAGCACCGATGGAAGAAGTGTGTGGAGAGCCAGGGGGACTATGTTGAAAAATAAATCTTATTTGGTCACATTCCATGAGAGTATCTTGGTCAGCCTATGAACTTTTCAGCCGACTCTCCTACTTAAAAGATGTATGCCACTTGTTTTTTGATTAATTAAACCCGAAATATTTTGTTTCACAGCCAATAATTTATACGAGATTTTTTTTTCTCCAGAGTGTATAAAAAATACAGGTTATCTCCCTTTGGTAGATAACTGCTGCTGATAATAGGCCGTATCCATTCATCTGATAATAATAAGTATGACCCCAAATTAGGTACGAAAAAGACACATACGGGTCATAGAGTAATGAAATGCATCTTTGGTCATCCCAATACTTCTTCATATGTCAGTATCGCTCTTTCCATCGTCTGTCAAAACACTTCCCAGATATTTAAATTTACGCATTTGATTGATTTTGGTATCTCCGATTTACAATACTTTTTAATGATAGAATAATATACTTGCAAGTTCCAAATCTATAAAATAGCCGTGGGAATCACACAATTACATCGTTCTGAATTTAAGCGAAACATCTTTAACAAAATATTGAAATGGCAATTATAAATCTGCATGGGTTCAAGACATCCGTATACCGTAAACCGACATTCACCGGAGAGTACCTCAATTTCAACTCCCACCATCCATACAGCGTAAAGAAAGGAATCGTCCGCTGCTTACAACACCGAGCAAAAGTCATAAATGGTGACCCAGAGACATTAGATAAAGAATTGGTCAGTATAAGTAGTACCCTACAATGTAACAAGTACCCTAGGTACATGGCAGCAGCCCCCAAAACTGGGATAGGCGGGTGCAAGACTCAGAAAACAGTCTGCCTGCCTTATGTGAAGGGGTTATCAGAGAAAAGGATTAGCGGTCCATATAACATCAGGACAACCTTCAAAAGCTGGATGATACTTTGCAGATATATTTCCCTTTCTTTAGACATGGCACGTGGAACTAGAACATTCTATCCCAGTGAGCAAAATAAAGGGTTCAGTTCGACATTCCAACTACCTGAAGAAGAGCGTACAACAGCCGAAACGATGTGATAAATATGGCGACAAAGATTAGGACAATAGTCCGAATAATGTAAATAGTGTCTGAATGCAGATCATTAAAGAAGTGAGATGGTACAAATGATTAGAATCAAAAAGTTTTCCATTCACAGAAGCAGACGTTAAACACATGAAAGCGTTATCACCTTCTATTTCTTTCTTTCTTTCTTTCTTTCTTTCTTTCTTTTCCTTTCCTTACTGAAGTTATTTACTAGTCTCCTCTCGTAGGGTTGGTTGGTTGATTTTGTTAAGCAACATATCAACCTCTATAAGTTTCTTTAATGCCAGAATGTAAATATTTTGTACGCAATTTTAGGCCTTCAACTTACAGATAAAATGTATTGTTAGTCATTTGCTATAAAATGTGTTGTTAGTCTTTTGTTATAAAATGTATTGTTAGTAATTCTACTATTAAACGCATGGCTGTTTCTTTCTTTCCTTTTGCTAATTCATTTCTTTCTTTCTTTTTTGAATACATTTCTATCGTATGTAAAATGAATTGTTGGTCATTTTGTTATAAAATGTATTCCTGGTAATACTACTATAAAACGCATGGTTGGTATATTTAATATAAAATGTACTGCTGGTCATTTTGCTTTCAAATTGTATTGTTGATAATTTTACTATAAATACTTATTTTTGGTAATTGTTTTTATGTAAAAATGTAATTTTATACTTTCATAGTGTTTTGTTTTTGTTTGGTCGGGGGTGGGGTCAGTTTATGATCATCACTGGGACCCTAACAGGTCCTACCACCTTGGTCAGGGTGCACCGAAGAACAACAGCAGTTAAATGTTCTGAAGAGCTACATTTCTTAGTTTCACCAGTTCAGACCTTCACATCTAAGCCTCTCTCTACTCTATCGCTATATCCATGGCAAATGTTCTGACGAGCTACATTCCTTAGTATCACCAGTTCAGACCTTCACATCTAAGCCTCTCTCTACTCTATCGCTATATCCATGGCAAATGTTCTGACGAGCTACATTCCTTAGTATCACCAGTTCAGACCTTCACATCTAAGCCTCTCTCTACTCTATCGCTATATCCATGGCAAATGTTCTGACGAGCCACATTCCTTAGTATCACCCGTTCAGACCTTCATATCTAAGCCTCTCTCTACTCTATCGCTATATCCATGGCAAATGTTCTGAAGAGCACCTTAGTATCACCAGTTCAGACCTTCATATCTAAGCCCCTCTCTATTTTATCGCTATTTCCATGGCAAATGTTCTGACGAGTTACATATGCATAGTTCCGCCAACTCTGGCCTTTGCAGCTAAGACCCGCTATCCCACGTACATTAAGACGAACCATCCTCATTCTCTTCATGTTCCATTAGTAAGAGGGAAGTGCCATTCTTGCCGCTTTCCACACCCAAGGGCCGCTACTCCCGAGAGGATGCTTCCCCGTTTGCTAAAATATAATCTCTTCAAAACTTTCTAACATCGCACAGGCTTTGAATACATATGGTCCGGTGTTCTTGCTATATATTTAGAGATTCTTGATAAAATCCAATGAGTATCTGCAATGTTACTGATCCTGACGTGGCATGCCGGCTGCAGTCCCTTTCCGACCACTGTAATGTAGCTTCTCTCTGTAGTGCCATTTCTATAAATACTTTCACGGTAACTGTTATGACAAATTCTTCGCTATGGTACATAGACTTTATGAAATTAATCGCAGTACTAGATTGACAACAAGGCCTAACCAATTTACAGTTGAATTGGCTAAATGCAACCGTAGGTTCTATGCTAACAGTTTCTTCTCTCGCACTTATCCATTGTAGAACTTTCTTTCTGCTCCCAGCCAACTTTGATCTTCAAACATTTAAATATAATATCAATCATTATCTTTTGTGTCATTTTAATTCTTGTTATTATTTTTTTCTCTCTCTCCTTAATAGGGCTTTCTTTTTCTCATATTATTTCACTCTCGGTAACCCATTGCGTCTTAGTGGCATATTGCCTTAATAATCTGCATTTCTTACCTCCTCCTCTTACGTCCATACAACAATCGCATTCAGTAACCTCTACTCTGAGTGGCTCTTGGGCCTTGGGTGAAAATTAGGAATAAAATAATTAATAAACACTTAGTTGATTTTTGCTTGAAGTTGTGAATTTTATTTTTTGTTTTTCTTTTTTTTTTTTTTTCATTTCTGCCGATCTCATTGGCGTTGTCGCTATTGTAGTAAGGACTACATCATCATCATCATCATCATCATCATCATTTTTTGTTGTCTTCAGTTTTTTTTTATGTTTGTGTTATTGTTTCTACTATGACAGTTATTACTGCGATTATTATTATTATTATTATTATTATTATTATTGGTACAAGGTCATTGCAACATGGCCGGGGCCGGATTCCTGATTGTCTGTGTGTCTCTGTGCGTAGATCAAGAGGGCGAAAGCAACTTGAGCAACGTTTTGTAATGTAATTTAGATCTGAGACATGAGTCGGCGCCATCTTCTTCCCCCCATCTGCACTGGTTGTACCCGATAGCCACGAAATGACGAAATGCAATTCAAGCGAGGTGCAGTTTGTATCTGCTTCTTTTTCCTTCCTTCTTTCTTTCTTTCTTTCTTTTTTCTTCCGTTCTTTCTTTCTTTCTCATATTTCACCTTCATTCCTTTTCCAATTTCTACACACTTATTTCGCTTTCTCAGTTACGTTTTTCCATTCATTCTTACTTTCTTTCTTTCGATTTCGTTTTCTTTTTTACTCTTTCTTTTTAGTCTACTACCCTCCTTTTTACAACCTTTTTCATTTATGTTTCCCATTCAATCTCTCTTTCTTTTTCGTGTTTCTTTTTTTTATTCTTTCTTTTTCACGTACAGCCCTCATTTGCTCATCCTTTCCCAATATACATTTCTCATTCTTTCTTTCGCTTTCTATCTTTCTTTTTCATATTTCTTCTTTATTCATTTTTCAAAATTTCTGCCCCTTTTTTCGTTATTTCTCATTTAAGTTTCCCTTTCTTTCTTTCTTTCTTTCTTTCTTTCTTTCTTTCTTTCTTTCTTTCTTTCTTTTTCGTGTTTCTTTTTAATTCTTTATTTTCATCTACTGTCCTCCTTTTTTCATATTCTGTTCACTTTCTGACACTCTTTCTCTTTTGCATCTATCATTTCTTTCTTTCTTTTTTCTCTCTTTCTTTCTCTATTTCTTTTTTCTTTTAATTTTGTTTCTGTCCTGTATTTCTTACTTTCTTTCTTTCTTTTAATTTGGTCTCTGCCCTGTATTTCTTTCTTCCTTTCTCTATTTCTTTCTTCCTTTCTCCCTTTGTTCTTTCTTTCTTTCTTTCTTTCTTTCTTTCTTTCTGTTATCCAACTCCCACTTTCCAATTTTATTTCTTAAATTCCATTTATCTGTTTTTCATTTTTACTGATTTTCCCGCCTTTTTTCCTTGTTTTCTTCATTAATTCCTTCCTTCCTTCCTTCTTTCCTTTCAGTTTCATCTTTTCATTTTCTTTCTTTAGTATACTTTCTTCCTTTTTCCTTTTCTTTCTCTCTCTCTCTCTCTCTGTTCTTTTATTCTCTTTTATTTTCCTTCTTTCTTTTTCTTATTTTTATCCCTTTTTTTCTTTTTTTACTATTTATTGGCTTTCATTTTCGTTCATTCAATCAAGTTTCCCCCTTCCTTTAATTTCAGCGTTCTTCTCTTTTCACTTATTCTTTCAGTTTTTCAGTTATTTTTCTTCCTTTACTTTCAATGTTTCTTCATTCGTTCCTTTGTTTTTCTCTTTTCCAGGTTTTTAATTTTTTGCCTTATTTTGTTTTTGAAAGTTTGTATCTTTTTCTGAATGTTGCTTCATCATTAACTCTTTCTTTTTTTTCTTTCTTTCTTTCTTTCTTTCTTTCTTTTTTTCTTTCTTTCTTTCTTTTGTCTCTCTCCCCTGCCTTGATTCATTCGCTTTTATTTCTTTCTCTCTTTCTCCCTCTCGTTCTTTCTCTTTCTCTGTCTTTCTTACTTTCATTCTTTCTCTTTAATTTTCTTCTTTCTTTCTTTCTTTCTTTCTTTTTTCTTTCTTTCTTTCTTTCTTTATTTCTTTCTTTCTTTCTTGTATGTTTGCTTCTTTTTTCTATTTCTCCCTTCATCCTTCACTCTTTCTTTCAGTCTTTCTTTTATTACACGCTTTTAACCACCTTTTCCTTTCGATTCTTCCCCATTTTCTTTCTTTCTTTCTTTCTTTCTCTCTCTCTCTCTCTCTCTCACTGGCTGTCTGTCTCCCTCTGTCAATCGTTGGTATTATTAGAGACATTCAAAAATATCCCGCGAAAATTGGTTTCCAACTTAGTAATCAGTCTTTCCTCTTTAGAAAAAAAGAAAAAAAAAACGCGGTGGCTCTGAGAACTTTGGCACATCCCTAATTTTTTTTTTCTTGTATTCTTTATTTAACAGCTGAGAGACGTCGAATTCTAGGAGGAAATAGTTTTGTCTCGTCAAGTCCTGCGATTTTGTCGTCTTCTCACTTCCGCCGGATATTAGTCACTACATTGGGTTTCGTCGAAAACAAAAAACAAAAAAAAGAAGAAAAAGATAACTTTTTATGGGATGTAGGTTAGGTTTTGGTAGTCGAAAGAAAGTCGTGTTTAGCCTTTCCTCTCCCTAAAATAAAAACGTAAGTAAACAAACCAAACTAATAGTACCGGTCCCATTTGTCTGAACACAGCCTGTTGAACGTGAGAAAATTATTTGTTTTTCTTTTACCCGGATGTTATCTTTGAATTCTCATGTAATGCACTGATTGGATCTGCGCTCGCGTGGTAACGGCACGTGCACTGACAATTGTCATAATTCGACCAAAATTATCTCTGACACTGGTTCCCCAGTAAACAAGAGATTAAAAAGGGCACCCGGTAAAATACGTGTCTTTTCAGTCTGTTGGCGAAATTAGCCAGGACACACACAATGCTAGGAATTAAGGACACACAACAATAGGCGGGGTCTGTTAGAAGGACAGAGATTTATATATTTTTCTTCTTTTTTATAAGCTACTCGTTTTTTTGTTGAAAAGACACTTTTTCAATGATTGTGTTCTCGGCACAACTAAAATAAATTTTTATATACGGACTCGCTTTTGTTGATATTTAATCTGTCGTAAAGAAACTCGTATAAAATCAAATCAATTACCATTCCAGATTTTCAAAAAAAGACTTTTCTTTGCTGCTGACTGGATTATTTCAGTAAAAAGTGAGTTTCGCTTATATTTTTCGATTATTGTCTTCTCGGTAAAACGATTAAAAAACTGGAGTGTGATTTTTTTTTTTATTACTGATCTTCGGTCTCTGATGGACACGATATTCCATTGCTTGTTAATTCTTATGCATGAAAGCAAAAATAGCATGCTTTCTCTCTTATTTTCTTGAACGGAAATCCCGGATGATTTCAGATTAGGATCCGATTGGTTGCGAATTGTTGGATATAGGGTGCTGCCAAGGTACTCCGGCATGTACAGTCTTCAGTCAAACTACTGATGCTATTCTGCATAATCTTGACCAGTTAGAAGCATTTCTATACTGTCCTTCGCCAAGTTATTTCGGGGCGTCGAGGTTTCTTCATACCTTTCACATTGGTATTTGCACCTAAGTGCAACAATCCTGACTGGAATTGGAACTAGCTTCCCCGATTTTCAATTCCTGGGTGATAGATGAATGGTTAACGGCAAACGCAACAATTATAAACAATAGGAAAATAAATCACCTCGAAAAGGATTTCAAAGACAGACAGAATGTACGGCAGACTAAGCAAAAGACACGGTTACGCAGAGGACATCAAAAAAGTGAAACTCGAATACTAGGAAGGTACTGGAGATTTGAAAATAGTTGATGTGTTATGGTCCGGTTCCTTGTACCACGGTGATAGTCCAAGGTAGAACCAATAAAAAAGAACTCGAAGGCGGATATGGAATAACACAGATATATTACAAACATGAATATATACAGAGAAGAAGAAAGTGTTAGTACGAACAATCAGGTTTAGTAGTAATTGTCTGAACGCGACTCTGTTTCGGACTGCCTCTGACTCGACTGACTGACTCGCTCTGAATGACTGACAGACTCCTGACGGACCTCACTCCAGACTTCAGACTGAACTCTAGACTTCAGACGGAACTCCCTGCTTCCTCTTGAGGCGCAGTATTTATTACGTATTTATTACGTAGTTTATTATGTTATTATGGGTAAGGTCCCCTAACATGATGTCAACGAAATTCCTGGAATAACTACCAGATACCTGGTGTGAAAATGTAAAAGCGTGGACCCGGTCACAGAGATAAGACCTGTTACAATTCTATGGGACTACACAATACACACTGACAGAACAACCAAAGCCAACCGCCCAGACATTGTTGTTAAAGACCACAAACAGAAAAAAGTGCCTCGTTATTGATATGGCAGTCCCTGCTGACTGCAATGTATCTTTGAAGATATTCAAAAAGCTGTCAAAATACAAGAACCTTGAAATAGAAATAAAAAAATGTGGCACATTGGAATATCAACAATCCCTGTTGTAGTTGGAGCCCTAGGATTGTTTGGAAAAGATTCCAGTAGACTAATTGAAAGGATTCCTGGAAGTCCATGCCTCAAAGAAATACACAACATTGTTTTCACAAATACAGCCCACACATTACGAAGGGCTTTATCTATGTAATTTTTTTTTTTCATTTTTTTTTGTCAGTGGAAAGTGTCATGACGCCATTTCTAAGCAACTTAGGTCCCTGGGCGGGACCTGGAAAGAAATGTGTAAACCCCACAAATGAAAGGAAATAATAATAATAATAATAATAATAATAATAATAATAATCAAGGCCAACCGGCCAGATATTGTTATTAAAGACCACAAACAAAAACGGTGCCTCCTTATTGATATGGCAGTCCCTGCCGACTGCAATGTATCTTTGAAGATATTCAAAAAGTTGTCAAAGTACAAGGACCTTGAAATAGAAATCGCGAAAATGTGGCATATGGGAACATCAACAATCCCTGTTGTAGTTGGAGCCCTAGGACTGGTTGGAAAAGATTGCAGTAGACTAATTGAAGGGATTCCTGGAAGTCCATGCCTCAAGGAGATACAGAAAATTGTTCTGACAAGTACAGCCCACACCTTACGAAGGGCTTTATCTATGTAATCTTTTTCTTTTTTATTTTGTCAGTGGAAAGTGTCATGACGCCATTTCTAACCTTAGGTCCCTGGGCGGGACCCGGAAAGAAATGTGTAAACGCCAGAAATCAAAGAAAATAATAATAATAATAATAATAAAGAAATTGTCCAAATACAAGGACCTGGAGATTGAGATTAACAGGATGTGGGGAAAGAAGACTGAGACTGTACCAATAGTAATCGGAGATCTGTGCCTTGTGGGAAAAGGAATGGGCAAATTTACTAACAGTGTCCCAGGTAACATCGACATACAAGTTGCCCAGACGATCGCCCTAACTAGGAACATCCCATATACTAAGAAAAGTGCTATCAATTAAATGACAATTCTCCTATAGGGCGTAAAGACCATAGTTTGGACCCGACACTACAGGATACAAAACAGGAAACATAACATACACAAATAATAATAATAATAATAATAATAATAATAATAATGATGATGATGATGATAATAATAATAATAATTGAGAGGAGAGCACGATTTAAGAAAATAAAAATATGCTCCTTTGCTGAATCCCTATTATTTATTATGTCTAGTATCTCTTCAAATATCTGCGTTGATTGGCACTGCAAATATATCTGCAAAAGGCGTTATCTGTTCGAGTTCATACGACTTCATGGAGAATTCCACTAATACAAGATCTTTGGTTGAAAATAAAGTATAATAATAATAATAATATAGCAGTACCATCTGAGAGAAACACCTCCATAAAAATTATCGAATAATCGTCCAAATATAATGACCTGGAGATCGAGATTAACAGGATGTGGGGAATGAAGATAGAGACAGTACCAATAGTAATCGGAGCACTGTGCCTCGTGAGAAAAGGAATGGACAATTTTACTAACAGTGTTCCAGGTAGCATCAACTTGCAAGTTGCTCAGAAGATCGCCCTGCTAAGAACATCTCATATATTAAGAAAAGTGCTATCAATCAAATAACAATTCTCCTATAGGGTCTAAGGACCAGAGTTTGGAACTGGCACTACAGGATACAAAGCAGGAAACATAACATACACAATTAATATTATTAAAAAAAATCTTCAAAAATCTATCAAAATAAAAGGATATTAAAGTGGCACATGCGCATATCAATAATTCCAGTAGTAGTTGGAACACTCGGATTGGGTGGAAAGGGTTCCAATAGACTCATTGAAGGGATTCCTGGACACCTATACCTTAAAGAAATACAAAAAAATATACTCACAAGTGCAGCTCACACATTACGAAGAACTTTATGTAAAATCTGTGTGATCTTAGTCTTTTGTTTTGTTTTTACAAAAATGATTAGTGGAAAATGTGATGAAGCTATTTCTGACTTTAGGTCTCTGGTTGGGACCCAAAAGGAAATGTGTATACAACAGAAATCAAAGGAAATAATAATAATAATAATGATAATAATAATCGGCATGACAGAGTGGGCCAATATCTGCACTGGAAAATATGCAACTTTTACGGAAATGAAACTGCAAAAAACTGGGATGAACACCACCCAGACCCGGTTACAGAGATAGGACCTGTAAGAATTTTATGGGACTTTACAATGCCTAAAGACAAAACAAATAAAGCTAATCGCCCAGACATCGTGATCAGAGACGATGAAAGCAGAATGTGCTTTCTTGTTGATGTGGCAGTCCCTGCAGATTGTAATGCATCTTTGAAGATCTTCAAAAAAAAACTATCAAAATACAAGGATCTTGAGGTGGAAATCACAAACATTGTGGCATATGAGGACATTAATAATTCCACATGTAATTGGAGACGTCGCTTCGATAAGACAATGTTTCGATAGACTCACTGAAGGGATTCTTGGTTTCTCATACCTTAAAGACATACAAAAAATGAACTCACAAGTACAGCTCACACATTACTATAGTTACCTATTATGTAAATGTGTGTGACCGTAGGATTTTTTTGGTGGGGTTATAAAAATGATCATTGGAAAATAAAAGTAAATAATAATAATAATAATAATAATAATAATAATGAAATTGAACTCGCAAAAATGTGGCACATGGTGACATCAACAATCCCTGTTGTAGTTGGAGCCCTAGGATTGTTTGGAAAAGATTCCAGTAGACTAATTGAAGGGATTCCTGGAAGTCCATGCCTCAAAGAAATACACAAAATTGTTCTCACAAATACAGTCCACACTTTACGAAGGGCTTTGTCTATGTAATTTTTTTTTTTTTTTTTTTTGTCAATGGAAAGTGTCATGATGCCATTTCTAACCTTAGGTGTCTGGGCAGAACCCGGAAAGAAATGTGTACACGCCAGAAATCAAAGAAAAAAATAATAATAATAATAATAATAATAATAATAATAATAATAATAATAATAAGTAACTAGAAGTGGAAATCTTAAAAATATAGTGCATGAAGACATGGTTCGATTCGTCTAAAGTATCTATGGTAACGTGTGCCTTAAAGAAATACAAACTATATTCCCACAGATTTGATTCACGCATTACGAAGTGCTTTATTTATATAATATGTATGTGATCTTAGGTTGTCTTATTTTGTTTTTACAAAAATGTTCATTGGAAATTATCATGATGCCATTTCTAATCTTAGATCTCTGATTGGGACCCAGAAGGAATTGGGTATACAACAAAAATCAAAGGAAATAATAATAATAATAATAATACTAATAATAATAATACTTTTGAACTTGTTGGCTTCCTTTCTTACTGAATAAAGTCGCTTACTACTTTTATCTGTGTCAAAGGACATGAAAGTTGTAAGCGACTTTATTCAGTAATAAATGAAGCCAACAAGTTCAAAATAGAGTTTCAAATGGGTGAATAAATACAAGTAAAGCATAATACACCGATTGAAGCTGCAAAATACTTAAAAGGGAAAGTAAAAGCAAATCCAACCGACCAGATAGAGAATCGATGGCAAGATAAACCGCTTCACGGTCAATACTCTGCCCGTACCAAACAAACTGATGGAGACAAACTCTGTACCCATCGGTGGCAACGTAGTGCAGGGATAAAAGCGGAAACTGAAGGTTTTATTCTTGTTTCACAGGACCATTGCTTGCTAACTAAAAATTATCAAGCACACATACTGAAAAATTGTATTTGTCCAAAATGCAGATTCTGTGATAAATATCCAAAAGCAATTGACCATTTTGTATTAGGTTGCGCGGTATTGACACTTATTGAATATAAAACACGTCACGACTGAGTGGGTCAATATCTGCACTGGAAAATCTACAGCTTCTGCGGAAAGGAAACTGCAAGAAATTGGTATGAACACCACCCAGATGCGGTTACGGAGATAGGACCTGTTACAATTCTATGGGACTTTACAATACACACAGACAGAACACTCTAAGCTAATCACCCAGACATCGTGATTAGAGACCGCAAAGACAAAATGTGCCTCCTTATTGACATGGAAGTCCTTGCAGACTGTAATGTATCTTTCAAGATCTTCAAAAAACTATCAAAATAAAAAGGACCTTGAAATCGAAATCTCAAAAAATGTGGCGCATGAGGACAATTAACAATTCCTCTTATAGTTGAAGACATCGAAGTGATTGGAAAATATTCCAAATTGTACTCACAAGTACAGCTCACACCTTATGAAGGGCTTTATCTATGTAAAATATGTGAGAAAATGTCATGATGTCATTTCTGACCTTAGGTCTCTGGACGGGATCCGGCAAGAAATCACTATACACCAGAAATCAAAGGAAATAAAACAAGAACAACAACAATAATAATAACAATGAAAATAAATAAATAAATAAAAAACTATAAAAATACAAAGGACCTTGAAATCGAAATCTCAAAAATGTGATGCATGAGGACAATGAACAATTCCAGTTGTAGTTGGAGCCCTCCGATTGATTGGAAAAGATTCCAAATTGTACTCACGAGGACAGCCCACACTTTATCTATCTACGATTTTTTGCAGAACTGTTCAGTGGAAAATGTCATGATGCTATTTCTGACCTTAAGTCTCTGGTCGGGATACAGAAAGAAATGAGTATAGACCAAAAAGCAACGGAAATAATAATAATAATAATAATAATAATAATAATAATAAACGAAGCTAATCAGACAAATTGATGGAAAATATTGGTAGAAAATATTAGACATATTCGTAGGAAATAAAATAGCAAAATAAAGGTTGATCCATCGGCCATGTTTAAATTGTAACAGCAGCAAAAAGACTAGCGCAATCAAACTCAGAGTTAGATCACATTGACCACATTAGTGCCAACTATAAACACGCATGAGCAGAAGACAGTGTGACAAACCTAAAAATATATTATGGCGAAAGTCCGAATAATTTTTGACTTACACCTACGTGTGTCGGGTGGAAAGAAATTTCATGAAATTCTTACTAAAAACATTTCTCTCTAAATAATTGTACGTACACACACGTACACACACACACACACACACACACACGCACACACACTTACACATGTACACACATATATATATATATATGTGTGTGTTTCTATGTGTGTAAAAATTTCAGAGAGAGTATATCTGTAAAAGACAATATGAAAAAAGGAAAAACTTTGCCATGTTATTGGCTAATATAAGTTTTCCTTTTGTCTTTTTTCATGTATATATATATATGAGTTGACAATGCCAATATATGTCTTCTTGTTGGTTGAAATAGTTATTCGAATGAGGTAAATTTGGATTTCTATTATATGTAATACACACACACACATATATATATATATATTTAGTTTATGAAAAACTAGCTAATAAAAAAATATATATATATATATATATATATATATATATATATATATATATATATATATATATCAAATATGTGGCGCAGTTCAATTTATATTACACTGAATCATTCTTACCAAAACTAGATTAGTATAGTTAATGATATAAAATGGCGAAAACTCTTCGCAAACAAAATTCTAAAGTTGCATTAACCTACGAATCACTCGATGAATGTTAAGATCCTTGTTTTTAATAACTACAAGCTGTATAAGGTCTTTTTTTAATCTGCTAGTACTTTCAACTGTACACACAGTCATCCTCAAGCATGAAAATTATTTTGTTTTTAGTAAAATCCGGGTAGCATCGAAGACGATAGATTAAATGCGAATCGAAATATGTGTTTTTTTTTTAGAAATGTGTTATTGTTAACGGATAAAAACTTTTGAAACGTGCGGTCGAAACGCTAAGGTTGAATTTTTTTGAAAATTTAAGAGAGTGCGTTTTTTACAAATATGGTAATTTGAGAATTTTTTTTTTTTTTTTGGTAGGAGTTTATCAGTCAATGTGGCATGAACTAAATTGTTCAATAAATAGAGTAATGTCTCAGTTGTTATCCCGAAAATTTGCTCGTCGGATCAGTTCTTTTAAAACAAATATGTGCTGCAATTCAATTTATATTACAATGAATCATTCATACAAAAAGTAGATTAGTAAAGCTTATAATACAAAATGACGAAATCCCTTCGCAAACAAAATTTTAAAATATTAACTTTACTAATCTACTTTTTGTATGAATGATTTATTGCAATATATATATATATATATATATATATATATATATATATATATATATATGGTGTGATGATGCAAAAATGAAAAAACGCTGACATCTCATTTTAACAGATATATTTACCAAAATTATACACGAATATCTTGAAATACTAAAAAGTAAATGAATTCAATAAAATCGCCATTGGCTTCAACCGCGGCCTCCAGACAAGTTCAGAATTTTCTGTAACTCTTCTGGGTTGTCTCTTTGTTTTAAGTTGGTAAATGCTGCCATAATTCTTGCCTTTCGTTCATCTTTGGGGCTACAAGGAGTTTTGTTGGTCTCTCGCTCAACGGCGTCCCACACATAATAATCAAGGGTGTTGCAGTCTGGGGAGTCACGTGGCCAGATGTAAAGGATGATGTGGTCTAACAGCCATGATTGGGTTCTCTTGCTTTTGTGGCAAGGCACAGAGTCCTGTTGTCGGATATAAGGTCTTCCAGCAGCCACTCTCTTAACTCAGGGCAGCACTATCTCTTCAACGCACTTGATGTAGGCCTCTGTGTTGAGTCTGAGGCTCTCACCGACAAATGCAGGAGATCTTTTCTTATCAGAACGATCAGAGTGAGTTTTCCGAGATGCTGTATCTTCGTAATCACTATTAGACTCCTCCAACTCTTTCCGAATCCTCGGAACTGTCCTCAGATTGACGCCTAAACATTCTGAAATGTTCGTATTGGAGCTTCCTTCGCGAATTCCAAGTAGTACATCATGCTGTTTCAGGCGGAGTGAATTGCATCATGGCGCTCTTTTTCTCCCGGACAGTGCCCAACTGACCCTACTATACTGTGCAGTCAACAAATCGCACCCTGCATATAAAATAAAGAGAACCCTATCGTCATTCGTTTCTCTGTTATAGTGAAACAACATATCAATACACACCCGCTTTGCTGCACAAACGTTCGGGTAAAATTAATTTTGCATACTAAATTAGGTTTTCACATATATATATATATATATATTGTTTGTCATTATTTCAAGGTGCCATTACTATTTTTATTTGAAATAATATTAATGTGCTGAATTCATTTAAAATGAGGAAAACTAAATTTAAGATTCTTCGAATTTTGTTCATTTTAACAAGACATCCATGTAAGATTTTTTTTTCATATATATTTAAAAATTATGCAAAAATATACAAAAACGAACTAAAAGCCGTTGTCAAAATTGAAAAAAAAAAATTTGTATTTATGTTCTTGGAAAACAACACCTGCTTCTCGTTTTTCATTATTATTATTATTACTATTATTATTATTATTATTATTAATAATAATAATAATAATAATAATAATAATAATAATGATTATAGAGGCAATAAGAGACATCTTAAAAGGTCACAGAGTAAACTACACAAAACTGTATCGGTCAAAGGTTGTTTAGTATAGATGAGGATTATGAGATATCACGTCAAAAAGTATAAACGTCTCGATTGATTAACTTATTTCGGGCGATATCTACTATTTGTCACGGCCCACCCACTCATCAATGTTATATTCTTCTTTTCCTTCATCGGGTTTCTTCCTTTATTTTTTCCTTCCTTCCTTCCCTCCTTCCTTCTTTCTTTCTTTCTTTTTTCTTTCTTTCTTTTTTCTTTCTGTCTTTCTTTCTTTCCCAATTTCTTCCTTCCTTTTCTTTCTTTCTGTATTTATTTATTTCTTCCCTTATTTCTACCTTTCTCCTTACTTTCTTTCTTTCTTTCTTCCTCTTTCCTTTCTTTCTTTCTTTCTTTCTTTCTTCCTTCCTTCCATTTTCCTTCCCTTATTTCTTCCTTCCTTTCTTTTTTCTTTCTTTCTTTCTTTCTTCCATTTTCCTTCCCTTATTTCTTTCTTTCTCCTTCCTTTCTTCTTTTTCTTTCTTTCTTTCTTTTTCTTTCTATCTGTCTTTCTTTCTTTCTTCCTTCTTTCCTTTATTTCTTCCTTCCTTTTGCCTTCCCTTATCTCTTCCTTCCGCCTTCCTTTCGTTTTCTTTCTTTCTTTTTATTTACACAGTTTCATATGTTTGTACTCCTAACGCTCTGCTTTTTAATTCGCTTTTTTTTGTTTTCTTTTTGTTCCTGACGCGTGTATAGGGCGAATGATTGTGGCGTTGACTCAAAAGGAACAAAGAAAATCTTGCGTAAGTGTTTCAACCACACAAACGAAAAAAACATGGCGTCTCAAATCTCTTGAGCCAATGTATTCAGATAGCAATTGGAAATGTCCGCTTGATTTGATTTGTTGATTGAGTTCAAGGACATAGAATGTTGACCGCTATAAACGGAGAAAAGGACAGCTGATGAGAAGTTTCCCGTAAAATTAAACGCACACACATGCAAAAAACACACCCACACCATATATATATATATATATATATATATATATATATATATATATATATATATCCATGTAAAATAAGAACGAATAGAGTCCAATTACGACGTTCGTAATATTCAATTTAAAAGAGGGCTCAATACAAAAGTAGAGCAATATTCTTTATTTTAGGATATTACATGAAAAACATATAAAAAAACATGTAAAAAAGAACGCTACACAAATGTAATCATGTTTCGATGCGTATTAACACATGAGGCGTTATCAGGTGTTATATATATATATATATATATATATATATATATATATATGTGTGTGTGTGTGTGTGTGTGTGTGTGTGTGCATGAGGGTCCGACTTAGGGCTCTGAGAGCCGAGATCGAATTTCAATCGAATCCATTACATTCACTTACTTGCTGATACCCTTGGGAAAGGTATGAATCCTTTTTTTCTCCCTCCAGCTATGGGTAATTAGTGGGGCAGACTGGGTTCTATAGCCTTGTATTGGTCTATGAGAAGGACAACTCTGAATTCAAAAACTGCGGAAGTTTGTTTGGGGACCTTGTATTCAGCCCTTCAAAACGTGTGGTTGGTTCTGCTCAAAACCTTCACCACTCTAATCAAATTATATATGCTGGAGAGTTCACCGCCATATGCATGTCTTTAGTGTTGTAGTGGTTGAAAGAAGTATGTATTGTATATATGCGTGTCAACACTGAACTCTGTATTCGTCGTAGTCGCCTGTGAAAATGATAAAAACATATATATATGTGTGTGAAATGTATATATATATATATATATATATATATGCTAAAATAATCCTAAGGAGCCAGGCAAACCTATCAAGGTTTCACCTAAACGAATCTTCAGGGTAAAGCCGGCTAAAAAGGAAAATAACGTAACAGTATTTATTGATAAAAACCAAATAAAACGATAACCACGTGACAAAAAATGGGTATGTTACTTTATTGATAAACCATTGATATCGCTCTACTTAGTGCATGGAGCACTCTACGTTTAGTCTTTTTGTTCTCGTTTGGGTTTTTTTTTTTCTTTGGACTAAGGACTTAAAGCACTTGGCGATTTGTTTCGTCTTGTTCTCATGTTCTTGGTTCTTTCATTTTTATTTCCAATTTTTCCCATGGGTCCCGATTTGTTATATTACAAGTTGATCTATCCGAGGTTTTTCCAAACGAATATTACCATATATATATATATATATATATATATATATAATAAAAATAGACCACTTTAATGTTCCATGTAATAAATTATTTCACCACAGCCCTTTTAAAGGACTGCGGATCATCAGACTTTTCTTTAAATTATTTGCTCTGGATTTACGTTGAGCTCTCTGGATTTTATCCTCCTTAGGTTTGCCCATACGGATTACCTAGTTTTTCATAAACTAACTATACATATATATATACATACATATATATATATATATATATATATATATATATATATATATATATATGTGTGTGTGTGTGTGTGTGTGTGTGTGTGTGTGTGTGTGTGTGTGTGTGTGGTTGTTCAGTACTGGGGTGAGAATTTCCGAGGCCAGGCACTCATATTATTTTCAGATCCCACTTTCGGTCGTTAAAGGCGATCCTGGGACAAACAAACTCGATCTAGCGTGTCTTACAAGCGTGTCTGTCTGGTAGGATTGTGATATGTTAAATATCAATTTTCTGTTAAGGTCTTTATTTGTATTTTTTGTGACAAATATTTATGTATGTCATTCTAATAATACGACTCTTAACATTCCTAAAACTTAGTAGTGATCGCTCTTTTAATCAGTCAAAACTAATAAAGAAGTATCAACGCACAACAATGCTTCAAGACCGCCTTGCCAAATTGGCAGTCCTCACGATCGAGTGGGATTTGGCACGAGAATTAGACTTTGAGGAACTCATTGCGCATTTTGCTTCAATGAAAGTTCGGAAAATATACTTTTAAGTTGCTTTGTAATAGGTTTTAGTCGTCGTAGTTTTTTTCAATAAAATATCGATTCGTAATTTGTTTCTCTGTAAAGAAGCCCCACCCCAACACCTAAAGATATTTTCTTGTGGTTACTCAAGTTTCGAGGCCCGGCACATTTGTGTCTGTGGCTCTCCCCGACTCGCCGACTCTGTATGTGTTTATGCGATATAGATATATATATATATATATATATATATATATATATATATATATATATATATATATATATATATATATATATATATATATACTACGAAAAAAAGCAACACGTGGTCTGATGATTGGGTCTAGTATGAAACAGTCTGTCACCTCTGAGTGCTGACTTCAATGTTCACAATATTCACCGATATATATATATATATATATATATATATATATTTCGGATAGCAAAGCTCGAATTACGGCTCTTAAATTTCCCTTCGCCGATTTTTCTTGATCATATTCGCACTGAAATTGTAGCCTAACGTAAACACAGACAATATATTATATAAAATCGATTTAATTCGATAAATATTTTTACTTTTATACGTTTTTATGGATATAATTATTTTAGTAAATGCTATGTCTTTAATTAAACAGTGGGAATGACATTTACCGGCATACAATTTCTAGAAATTTGGTAGAAAATATGCGTTCTCCGACTGGAATCGAACCTGCATCCTATACAAAATTGTTATTAAGCCTGACCAGCTATGACTACTCAGTCACAGAGAATTTCCGGTTAGCAAAACTCGAATTACTGCTTTTAAAATCGGCGAAGGTGAGTGCTTAAAAGCAGTAATTCGAATTTTGGTAACCTGTTATATATATATATATATATATATATATAGTGTGTGTGTGTGTGTGTGTGTGTGTGTGTGTGTGTGTGTGTGTGTGTGTGTGTGTGTGTGTGTGTGTGTGTGTGTGTGTGTTTTGGCAGCATGTTTTCATTGAGGCAAGTTTAATTGAATAATTTAGACAAGATTTGTCTGCTTATTTTCGGATGAGTTTTTGATGTCGGTATTAAAAGAAGAGAGATAATTACCGTGTTGATGCATATTGTTCCGAGTACATTCGATATTAGCACAATGTCATCATCAGTGGATGTTTTTAAGACAAAAATCTAGTGTTCATTATTTTCAAAAATACAATTGCTATGTTCATAAGTTATAATTTTACGTGTGGAGTGAGGACCGCTAATTACGGCGTATGTTTACGCTCTAGGGGAGGTAACTAGCTATGATGTGTGAAGAGTTTTTTTTAGAAAAAGAAAAAATCCTATGAGTAACTATTAATATAGACCTAGATATTTAAGTCTCTCTATCATAAACATTTTACAACATTTGTGCAGTATTCATAATTCATTTTTTCAACGTTTGCTTTCAATTTTTTAATATACATATCTTCAAGGATTTTTAGTTTATGTTTATTATTTTCATGAAAAAATATGGATGTATTTTCGACAACATTTTTTCTAAATTTCGTATGTGAACAAGCATGCTGTAGTAAATGTTAGATATATCATTCAAGTGAAAACTAAACCGCCGAGACAACGCTGTCGTAGTATGGCCAACATAAATATTATTTTTTTCCGTTGGCGATACAAATAAATGTAGTAGAGAAAACAAATTGAAACAGCCTATGACAGATTAAACACTCTCAATAACGGCGTTAAGATATCTACAATAAACTAAAATATACAACTACCCCAACCAACTGGAAGAAATTACACGTCTTTTGTATTATAATGGCTTTTAGAATTTTGAGACTTTCTTGGCAATGAACTCTGTATATTTTTGTCTATTAAAATTGGTGTTTGGGTTGTTTGAGATGCGAAAATTGATATGTGCACGAATGACACTAAATTGAGAAAAGTGACAAGTCAACCTACGAGAGTCTGTGGTGCATGTGTAGCCAACAACATTATTTTTTTTATATAAGGTGGATGATTGAGATTCTGAATTGTTGTTAGTAATTAGAGGAGTCGTATTGAATTGTTTTAGGTGAATGACAAATCTAAGGTATCTATTACGATCGTTAAATGTTACATATCTGCAACTAAGATTTTTAATGTTTTTTCAAGAATGCATGTGGTTAAAATAAAATAATTCAATAGAGCCTTTGTTTTTGTTTATATGAAAATTATTGAATATATCTTTTTTCTAAATTTTCTTAAAACAAATATTATTCTTCATCAACAAAATGGTTTAAAACATTGTTGATAAATATTCGCTTTTGTGGATTCATCTATATATATAAAACAGAGGGTGTCTGTGTGCTGTGTGTGTGTCTGTGTGTGTGCTGTGTGTGTGTGTGTCTGTCTGTCTGTGTGATAACTGTTCACTCGAGATGCAGCCAACCGATTTTGACCAAACTTGGCACATTTATTGTGCAATGTAAGAGAATGGTTCTTAGCGTAAAAATGGGTAATTTTTAAAAAAAATCAATAATCGATAAAGCTTTTTTCATCCGATTTCGTTCAAACTCAGTATGTAGGTTACTTACACCATGACGAACTTAAGGATACCTCATTTTTATTCATTCACTACTGCGTTTAGCGAAAAACGAAAAATCGATTTCAACAAAAATTTTAAACTAAAAACTCCCTCAATTTTCAAGCAATCTAATATAAACTTCACTCACTTGTAGCCAAAAATAAGTTGATTGTTTAACAATCATTTAACTTGATAATTGAGTCCACCTATCTTATGAAAACCCGCTTAAATAACGAAAATTGACGATTTTTACTTGTGTGACACTATTTGGCTTGCTAAAAGGGAGAAAGGAGAAAAGAAAAAGGAAAGAAAAAAAAGAAAGGCGAGAATTAAAATTAGGTGATAAGAAGCCATCACGAAAAGGACACTAAGGGGTGTTATTTTTCTGACAAGGAAAAGTGGTAAAGTTTTTATTTTTCCATTGTCGAGAAGGTAAAAAGGAAGATACTGGAATTAATCTGATTTAGGTTACGGGGCGGGTGGAAATTCCAGGCTGGCCAAATAACCTCAGAGACAGAACTCTAAATAGATAAACATTGACTGTGTCGCAAAATGTCCATTTGGACCACACACAGGTGCCAAAACAGAAGACCAAACCATTGGTTATCTACGGAAAAGTCGTTTGGAAAAAGGCATCTGTTTTGTGTTGAAAACTGGCTGTGGTGGCGAAATTATTTTATCGGGAATAGATAACGCCAGAACGCGAAACGTCTAATTGACCACCCATTTGATAATTGGCGAAAATCTCGTTGACGACTTCCATATGAAATTCGGCTGTGTTGGCGAATTTGTTTTATCGGATCAGTGGTTGGCTCCAGGAGTGTAGGTACATCTGGTTGACCACCCACTTGTTAATTGGCGAAAATCTCATTGACGAATTCCAGGTAATTCGGTTAAAAGATAAAAAGTCTAGGGTGTGAGGTCTCCTCGAAGAGAAGAAAGAAAAGGAAAAGTGAAAGAAAAAAAAGAGATAATTTTTTTTTCTTTGAGCAAGATTTTTTAAACCGAGGCTCGTCTGGCCACACCCACGCCGCTGAGCGCCCATTGGCTGAATGATAGCAGGAGTATTGGGCGGAGGTAATCACGTGAAGCAGGAGGGGAGGCCTGCTGGCACCCATTGAGGAGATAGGTGTGAGATGCCACTGTGAGAGAGAGGGAAAACCGTTGACACCCTCTGAGGGTATGGTGAGATACCAATACGAGAACAGAAGAAGGTGAGAGGACGAGAAGACTTCCAAAAATGGAAAATAATAAAATTTTCCTGGCCGAAAACAAAGAAGTAGATTGTGGGTTTGGAATTATCAAGGAACCTCAAACCCCGACAAGCCCACCCCGGTTCTGGTCGGCGTCCATATAAGCAAAGTCGCAGCGAGCGAAAATCAGTTCGAGTTGGAGTTCAGTTCAGTCGCAGTTGAGAGGCAGTTGAGTTAAGTTCGAAGTTCGAAGTTCGCAGTTGAAGTTGCACCCGCCTAACAGAAGCTGACTAAGATTCACGCAAATCACGACTCATCTTCTAACCAAGAACAATTTATTTTTGAAGAACGACTTAGACTCACACCACCAAAACAGGTTTTACGAATTTCGCCTGAAGACACACCAAGAACCAGTTTCTTAAAAGAACAAACAACTTAAGATGTTAAGACTCGCCTAACAAACATAAAGTGTCACTAATCCATATAGGGGGTTGGGAAGAAGACTCAGTCCTGTACTCAGCAACCAGATATAAAGTATTGTTATCCTTTTTTTAACACATTTGAACTTTTCGAGTTATTATTTTCTTTTCTTTTGCATATACTTGTGCGATATCACCCATGTCCGAACCCGACTTGCATTACGGCCCCGGCGACTGATTGATTTCGTCTGCCTAAGATCAATTCACAACGTGGGTAGGCTAGACTGGAAATCGAAGCAGTTACTTCGGTAACAAAGCGTTGGAGGCGAGTTGGGAACGACAAGGCTGATACCGAATCTAACCAGATTCCCACCCGAATCACCAATCACATTTGGTGCCGCGACCAATACCAAGCCAGTTGGTCGTCACAAGACAGGATAGCACGACGGACGCAACCAGGCAGACGTCACCTTTTGGCGCAGCGACACCCGGGGGGACGTCACACTTGTTTCATTCTTATTTTTCGTTAATCTTTCAATCAATTTTCATCAAACTTAACAATTGCTTTATAAATGTATCCTCTTTTACATCTCCGGTAGCACACTGACAAATTGAATTTCAAAAACTCCAAAATAATTGTGGTCTGAAGTGGGTCTTCATGTTGCCTGTTTTACCCCTTCATATTCCCGGCTAACTTCGATGAAATAAATACAAACTACCTCTGTTATATCAGTAACGTCATTAATTCAAAAAGTTTTTTAATGAAAGTACTTTAAAGTAATTGAAGAAGATAGACTCTGTTACATCTAAACATGATGCTGTTTTTGCTCCATTTTAATTGAATGCTTTAGTTTCTCTGTTTTTTTTTTTTCTCGGTCAGCTGGATATGACTGCTAGTTTAAAATAAAATAATGTGTCCGAAGAGGAAATAATTTTGCACTGTGAATCAGATTTTTATAATTTGTAGATGTTAACAATCTTGTGTTATTTTTTGTTTTGTTTTTTTTGGGGGGGGGTTGTATTTTTTTAGGTAAAGGTAAGTGAACAATATATAAACACAGAAGATAGAAGAAGCATACAAAATATGTTTCTGCTACGGACATTTATTTCTTTTATGTTGACTCGATTGAAACAAAATTAAATCCTCTTGAGTATGTCCGTTGACCTTTTTGGTTCGGAAATTATGGGAAGTAAGTATAAAACGGGTAAAGATGGTCAAGCTCAAGTCAGCATAGTTGGTATGACTGAATAACTACTTCATGAATAGGGCTGCTGAAAACATAGTCTTAAGGTGTGCTATATTTATGGAATAAAGTGCTCAATATCAGAGATAGAGCGTGTGTAAATATAAAAGTGAACATAGAAGTCAACACTTAGAGGCGACAGTCTGTTTCATGCTATATGCAAGCGTATATATATATATATATATATATATATATATATATATATATATAGAATAATTTTATATATATATATATATATATATATATATATATAGAATAATTTTAAATCTATTTTTATTAAAATACTCAAGAGTAAGGGAGGAGTGTAAGGACCAGACATTGACCTATTTAATAAATCATCTCACAGGAAACGAGACAAAGCGAAAAAAGACAAGTATTTTAATAAAAATAAATAAAAAATTGTTCCTATCTCTCCCTCCCTTCTCTAATTTCGACCATATTTGTCGTCCTCCTCTCCCTCTCTCTCTATCATCTCACATCAACTTAAAACTACCCCTCAAAAGTGTATAAAAATAATACGTAAATTTAAAACAATTTTTATGCTTGAAAATGTGATCTGACGAACAAGGAGAAAACACTTTCCTGGGGAAGTAAAATATAATCAACGAATCCTTAAGGTTGTTCGTTTTCTAATAATAATATTAATAATAATATATATATATATATATATATATATGTGTGTGTGTGTGTGTGTGTGTGTGTGTGTGTGTGTGTGTGTAAATAGGAAAGGTTTGTCTGATGTCTCGCTTTTATTAAAGCTTCATCAGAGAATGAGATGGACAAAAAATTTTTTAGTATTTTCATTTTTGTGTTTTTGATTTTCATTGGTTAAGCAGGCTTCATGTGCATTTGACTTGTCAGGCAGTATTCGTGTGTATAATTTATGTGCGTAAGTGTAACATAATCCTATTTGTCTCTGTGGATTTCGGATGATATATATATATATATATATATATATGTGTGTGTGTGTGTGTGTGTGTGTGTAGTAGTAGTAGTAGTAGTAGTAGTCATTATTTGTATTTGGTGGTTGTCCACATGATTGCTCGTTTTTACATAAACGCCGCTTGAAGAAGTTAGATTTTTTAAGGATGAATTTTATAAAAGTTGATGATGTAATACAATGTTTTTGACGTGTGTTTATAGTTGATAAACTATTTATCAGGATACCCTCGAAGTAATTTCAACATAAAGAATTATATTCTTTTTACTTAGGTGAGTAATTGTTCGGACGAGCTGTTCGCTATGTTACCTAGACTTCATGAATTTAAGCTCGCTATTAGTGCCTTTTCTTTAAATACTTTCATGATATCTATCTATATCTCTGAGATGAGGTATTATGATTATTTACATTATTCGGACTGTTATCCTCATCTTCATTACCATATTTACAACGTTTCGGTCGTTCTACACCCGGCTTTCTTCAGATGATTGGAATTTCGAACCGAACCCTTTATTTCGTCCACCGGGGTAGATTTGTTCGAGTTCTACGTGCCATGCTGGATGTTTCAGATATATCTCTTTAACTCAACATAATGAATGAACTTGGACGTAAATCAACCATAAAAGACTCAGAAATTTCTGTTATGGTAATTTACCCACACGCGCATGAACCCTCCCAGCTATAAATAGGAGCAGGTACTGCCTATTGAAGAGGAAAGTTTCCAGCAGTCAGCACTGACAGTTGGATCGAATATTCTTGCTGAAACACTCTCGTTTGTATATGTTAGTACGACTATTTCTGTTATTATATTTGTTTAACTCAATTGCTCTCTTGCGTCTTTATTTATAACCCTAACAAGGCCACAACAAGACGTATGGTGGGTAATTGAATAAAAATATGAAAAAAACCGTGTGCGACGCATTTCGTACTTCAAAAGACTTCTTTAGAGTAAATAATAGTATATATATATATATATATATATATATATATATATATATATATATGGGGGGAAGGAACAAACTACAACAAACACCTGTTATAATTATACATCGAGAGAAATGCTGAAAATACCTTATTTAAATTTACATTGCTAAGAAAGTTGGTTTACTGTGTGGTGCTAGACAATGTTTCTCTTCTTAATCTATCTTGCATATCTATATGTCTACCATTCATCCATACTTACAATATTGCTGCCACATATGCTCCTTGATAAAATCCAAGGAAGCATCAACAATATTATTGGCCCTGTTCTGTCATCTCGGCTTCAGTCAGCGGCGTAAGGTTTCCTACCTGTGCCTTTTCTATAAATACTTTCATGACATCTATCTATATCTCTGAGATGAGGTATTATGATTATTTACATTATTCGGACTTTTATCATCATCTTCATGGCCATAGTTACAACGTTTCGGCCGTTCTAAGCTCCGGCCTTCTTCAGGTGCTTGGAATTTGGAACCGGACGCTTTATTTCGTCCATCGGGGTAGATTGTTCTAGTTCTACGTGCCATGCCTCTTCCGGATGTCTCAGTTATTTCCCTTTAACACAACTCTCCAAGTTTGTTTTTTTTTCATGGTAATTGTTCGGATGAGCTCATCGCTATGGTAAGTAGACTTTATGAATTTAACCGCTACTGAGTTGACTAGATGTAACCGTAAGTTCTATGCTAACAGTTTCTTTTCTCGTTCTTCTCACTTGTGGAACTCTCTTCCAGTCTCTTGCTTCCTAGTTAAGTTTGATCTTCGAAAATTCAAATGCAATATCAATCGCTATTTACTATATTCGTGATTTACTCTTCTGTTGTTCTCGCTCTTTTATTCAGTTCTCTATTTCTTTCACACACAATAACCACCTGCGTCTTAGTGGCTTTACTGCCTTGCTTGGAGTAAATTCGATTAAAAATACGTTAAATCTCAATCAGGATTGTTTTCAATAAGCTTCTGTTTATATCCATGATTCCCAACGTGGAGCGTCTGCCCCACCGGTGGGGCATGATAATATTTTGGTAGACCCTTCGGCTTACTATATCAATAGAATAAGGGGGCAATTCGAGAATGAGTTCTTAACAGTGAATTATGAGCTTAAATTTCCTTTTGTATTATTATTTCATGATTAAAAAGATCAAAGTATATTACAGAATAACATTTCATTCAAATATTTTATATTTCTACCTTTCAGTTCTTTATTATATGTTTTGAAACTATATATATATTTAAGTATCTTTTCATTTTTTAAATTTTTCTCTTTCATGGATACCATGGTCTTCGGAGGCTTGTTTAGAGACCAAGTTAATGGCTTGTTAAGCTTCCTTTACGTGAATTGTAGTAAAATTTTGAATATGTTAAGAATTAAATATTACAGGGTGGTCACCAGAATTTTAGAAATACCAAAGTGGAGCATGGCCCAAAATCGGTTGTGAACCACTGGTTTAGATAGATAAATAAAAATTGAATAAGTATTGGTGGACGCGTGGACGAATTGTTTCTTGCAGCAAAACAGAACCAATAATTTACGACCCAACTTCCCCCGCCCCCCGTGTTGATATTTGGACAGTTATTTATTATATTTACTTCTTTTTCTGACTTTTAAAAAACTTTCTATTTTTTTTAAATCTTTTTGTTTGATTCTCACGGCTGTCATTTCTCTTTCATGAGACCGAGGTTTTTAAGAAAGTGAAAATTACTTCGTCGGTAAACAATGAAATACACAAAAAAAATCGATTGTATTTCTCATTTTCTTTGCAGCCAAGCCATATTCGTCAAACCCAACCTGACCATAAAATATATATATATATATATATATATATATATATGTGTGTGTGTGTGTGTGTGCATATATATATATATATATATATATATATATATATATCTGTGTGTATATATATATATATATATATATTTTTACATAATTTTGTTAAAACAAAATTACAGCCTTTTCGATTCACTTCCCTCTCCCCCTCTCTCTTTGCCGTAACACTCATTTAGATATATCTGTATTACTGTTGTCTATCTCCTTTCCATTTTTCATTTTCTTTTCCCCCACTACCCTCCCATTTCTATATATCATTTCCGTTAAGTTAACCATCTAAATAGGTCACGATTAGGTCACTCCTCCCACCCCAATATAAAACATGCTTAAGAGAAATATGAAATTTACCCCTCTCTATAATCTACCTTGTCTCGTTAACTACAACTATCACTCTCCCTGTTAAATTACAAAAATTACACTACCCATCAATTTCCAATCCCATTTTTCCTTTCATTTCGTTGTTGGAAGTGTTACATGATGATCCGGAGTCCTTTAAAAAGGATTTTGATGAGATAAATTATTGTAATGGTACCTTAAAGTGGTCTGTTTTTTCATTAAATATATATATATATATATATATATATATATATATATATATATATATATATATATGTATGTTTGTGTGTGTGTGTATAGCTCTCAATTTACAGGGTGATTGTAAAGTAACTCCCTGTTGCTTCAAGTCTCTTCTTAAAATTTGAGGAAATTCATTGTCATATCGGAGAACAGGTATCACGTAACAGTTCACGACTTTTTCTTTGTTTCTAACTAAATTTCCTGTCTCTTAATACTCTGCTTAACTTCTGTAATGCATCTTTGCGCATCCCAATATGTCTTCGGATCTCAGTGTCGCATTTTCTCTCCTTGTTAGAACACTTTCCAGATATTTAAACTTCGTGCTTAGTTTAATTTGGTATCTCCTATTTGTAATTTGCGGTGGAGTAATGGATAGCGGTTTGGATTGAAGAATCGAAGAGCTGAGTTCGAATTCCAGTCGAATCCATTACATTCATTTACGTGCTAATAACCTTGGGAAAGGTGTGAATCCTCTTCTTCTCTCTCCAGTTATGGGTAAAATAGCAGGACAGACTGGGTTCTATAGCCTTGGATGGCAAGTGGTCTAGGAGAAGGAAAAACTCTGAATTCAAAAACCTGCGGAGGGTCGTTTGGGGACCTTGTGGCACGTAGTGCACCAGGTCTCTGTAATCGACCCTTCAAAAAGTGTGGATGGTCCTGCACGAAACCTTCACCACTATAATCAAATCTCATGTGCTATACATGCGGGTTGGGGACCGCTTGTGAATTCCAAATTCCCATGAAACTCCAATATTGGAGCCGGCTCAAACCACCCCGGGTGAATGCCGTTACAAGTACAGGTAGGTTTTGGGCTCATCCTTTTGCTAATAAGCAATGCAATCTGTCTTCTTGCAGTTTATGTTTAGTCCTTTCCTCTCGTTTTCCTTCGTTAACTTCTGCAAGGGTTTTTGCAGTTTTCTTTACGTGTCTGCTATCAGCACTGTGTCATCTGATTATCTTATGCTATTAAGATTGTTGCCGTCAATAATAAATCCTAGTAGGACATCTAATTCTCTCAGATTTGTCTCGCTGAATAAGTCCAGTGAGAAGACTCATCCTTGTCTTACACTCCTTTCTATTTTTGTATATCTTCTGAACTCATTTTCTATCTGTATGCAGATTGTTTGCTACCAGTATAGGTTCTTGATTATTCTAATGACCTTCCCAAAATATGTCTAAGTTCCTGATCAGTTCTACCAGATCTTTGTGGCGTGTTTTATTAAACGCTTTTGCGTAATTTATAATGCACATGTGCGTACATAGAGAGAGCGAGAGACAGAGAGAAGGAGAGTGACAGAGATAGAGAGAGACTTCTTCACTACACACATCATTCATCCTTAATGCTAGAAGACAAGTATACAAAATCCACAAATCCAAACAAAATTGACACCGCCTATGGCACTTCTAATATCAACAACACAAAACTCATAATCCTACCCTTTTATATTCTATCTACAAAATTTGAAAATAAATTACTTGTCTTTAATACTAATGTCTTTACCACCACCTCCAAGACAACCGAAGATATAATTAGGGAGAAAAATAGATCTAACACCACTTCAGGGGATTTATCAAATAAAGTGGCTGCAATATAGATAGATTTATATTGGCGAAACGTCTCGAAATCTAAAAGCCCGCATCGATGAACACAAGAAAGACCTACATTGGGACAACCCTTTAAACTCGCGCGTAACACACAGGAACAAAACTGTCCACAACTTTGATATTACGAATGATATTATCTGGATATATCATCCAACTATTTTCGAATCCTCTGCACTGTCCTCAGACTGACGCCCAAACACTCTGAAATGTTCGTACTGGATCTTCCGGTGCAAATGCCAAGCAGTACAGGATGCCGTTTCCAATTTTTGTCCGAATAAATTGCGTCATGGAGCTCTTTTTCTCCCAGACGGTGCCCAACTGACCCTACTATACTGTGCAGTCGACAAAATCAGAAACAATCAACGCGCGAAATCAAAAATACCAAACGGCGACAATTTATCCATCGCACACTGTATACATTTTGACCAAATGTAAGCATGATGAGAAAGATGATAAAACCGGAATTTTCGGACACCCCTGTGTCCTTTGTCAACAAGATTGAAAATAAAAAAATGAAGTGAGCCGTTTTTTCGGAGGGAATGTTCTTTTTTTACACAGACCCAGACACACACGCGCGCGCACACACACACACACACACACACATATATATATATATATATATATATATATATATATATATATGAAGAAATATAGTTTTAAGGTATGCTATATTTATAGGATAAAATGATCAATATCAATGATGGACCGTACGAAAATGTAAAATGAACATTGAAGTTAACACTCAGAAGTGACAGACTGTTTCATGCTTGACGCAATCATCAGGCCACATCTGTTGAGTTTTTTTTCTCGAATATTTTCATATATGGCTCAGTGGTGCTTTGTGGGTAGTTTATTCTAACGGTTATTTTTGGCAAATGTTTTGTTAATTTGTTTATTGTTTGTTAATTTATTTGGATTAATTTAACTTCTTACGCAACATAGGTGGCCTGATGATATATATTATCATCCACAGACGGACTGTTTTGCTGTATCACAGCCCATCAGTGTGGCAAGACATCCAATTGCTTCAAGACGGAATTGAAACCCGACTGATTTGGCATCAATATATATATATATATATATATATATGCAGAATGGATGAAATTTCAATAAAATGAATAACATTTTAACGCAAAAAACGTGTAGATAAAATTATTTAAGATTATTTTTTAAAAAATAAAGTAGCAAGCTCATTATCAAAAATATCTTTCAACCCACCTAGCCCCCTATTTTTATGACTAATTTGTTTTATTAATTTAATTGTCCGATCAAATATTTTATCTCCATAAATTAGAAAGAAATATGTCTTATATAGGTTACACAAAAACCACTCTTTCACGCAGGCTCACATGGCACTGATCTGAATTAGTGCAATTAGACAGCATATTAACAAGCACCATAAGAACTATAAGAACACCAAAATACTCCATAAATCTAATTGCAAACAAAGATTAAAGAATATTGAAGCGATAAAACAAAAGAAACGATGTATGAATAAAAAAAAAACAACTATAATCTAAGACTAAGCCTAAAAAATAGATGTTTCCTAGACGCAATATTGACATATGATTTACTCCCTTATTAGATAGAAATTTCAATTGAAAAATGAACAACGCTTTTCAAACAATGCGCAGCTTTAAATACATTCAATTTTGTTTCCTCTTTTCTTACTCCAGAACTTGTCAATGATTTATTTGAATCGGGAGTGGAGGGGGTCTAATAAAGATTTCAGCGATTTTATATACCAACAAGAATCAAATTTGATACACCTTATTCGCATACGAGAAAAAATGATCAATACATTTAATATACATAAAATGACTATTCCTTTGAGTACGACATATCTGCTGGAATAATTGCTGTCAATATATATATATATATATATATATATATATATATATATATATATATATATATAGCGGCATCTCGAGTCGGTGTAATGGTTAGCAAGCTTGTCTCGCTAGATCAATTATATCCTCACTGGGTGCTCCTACTTTCGGCCTTGTACTACATCTAAGCTATGATTGGAAAATCACTATAGATAGATAGATAGATAGATAGATAGATAGATAGATAGATAGATAGATAGATTAGAAAACGATATATATTTCAATATATCAAGAACAATATTGGTGAAACTGTATAACAAAGTTTACGCTCTATAGCCTTGGATGGCAACTGGTCTAGGAGAAGGACAACTCTGAATTCAAAACCTGCGGAGGGTCGTTTTGGGGCCTTGTGGCACGTGGTGCACCAGGTCTCTGTATTCGGCCTTTCAAAAACACGGTTGGCTCTGCACAAAGCTTTCACAAATATAATCAAATTATCTGTGCAGGTGTCGGCTATATATATATATATATATATATATATATATATATATATATATATATATATATATATATATATTATTCGTAACTACATATTTCGAATGCTTCGAGATGAGTTGTCAGAGATGATTTCCTGGTTTCATTAATAGTTTCGGGTTTTTCCGAATCAGCCAATTAATTTCTTTTCAAGTATATTACTCGATGAATGCCTCGAAAATCAAAATAGTTACATTCCATCATCGCCGATCAGACGCCGAACTACCGCCAGTCACGATAACTGGATGAAACCCATTGGGTTAACTATTAAACTCTCACATGTCTTCAAATGACTTTTATATAAACGATCCATCGCTGAAGATGCAGGGTAAATGGTTGGCTTTCTGTACCGCTTCAATAAGTATCTGATTCCTCATGCTATCCTCTACCTTTACAGATCAGGCCGAAAATGAAGTACTGTTGTCATACTTGCGCAGGAGCTACCCAATTCTCACTTTCCAGTCTTGATAGAATTCAGAAGCGTTTCCGATTCCTTCTGGCTTTTATGTGTTTCAACCGTTATGCCATCAGCCAATGAATTTCTTTTCAAGTATATTACTCGATGAATGCCTCGAAAATCAAATATTTCATCATCGTCGATCGGACAACGAACTACCGCCAGTCACGATGACCAGACGAAAAACTATTGGCTCTTAAACCTCACCTCAAGTGGAACACGTACATACAATTCAAGATGCAAGTAAAATAGTCAGCCGGCTGTATCGCTCCAGTACGTACCTGACTCCTCCTGCTATTCTCTACATTTACAAGAACCAGATTAGGCCGAAAATTGAGTACTGTTGCCATATTTGGTGACAGAGCACCCCCGTCCTCACTTTCTAGTCTTGATAGAGTTCAAAAGCGTCTTCGAGTCCTTGTTGGTGACGAACTATTTTCCACCAGCCAACCTCTTTCTCACAGGCGAGATGTGACAAGCCTCTCACTGCTCTATCGCTTCTGCTCGAACTACATTCCGTAGTTCCTCCAGTCCTAACCGTCACGGATAGAACCTACCAGGCCATTTTCAGTCGGATATTATACCCCTGAGCTATCAGCGCCCGGTTGAGTGGAAGGCGTTTTTTACGTACTTATTCTTCGAATGAACACGCCGATCACCGAGAGGGCTCAATTCATGGAAGAACTTTGCAGTATTAGCAGTAGTAGTCATTCTTTACAAATTCACGCTTTCTCCCCAGGTTGCTCGACCGGAATTAAATTCGATTCCGTCTTGAGGCAATTGAATGTCTAGCGCCATTGATAAGCTGCGAAACAGTGTTTGTGGATGACAATATATATATATATATATATATATATTTTTTGTTTGTTTGTGTGAGTGTGTGTATATGTGTAAGGGAACATTAAAGTGAATAGAAAACGGCAACAGTTTGTTTTATTCTTGAACGCAATCTTCAGACCTGAAGATTATGTCAAGACATAAAACTGTCGCATTTTTTGATTGAACTCAATGGCCACTTTTATATTCATATTTACATATTCTCTTTATCTTATATTGACCACATCTACACACACATATATTGTTATGGCATTCCTTAAAACTATATTTTATCATATATATATATATATATATATATATATATATATATATGTGTGTGTGTGTGTGTGTGTGTGTGTGTGTGTGTGTGTGTGTGTGTGTGTGTGTGTGTGCGTAAGAATTTCATATAGAGTGTATCTGTAAAGGATGTGTTTCGTCCTTTGAGATTTGCTTTAATCAGTCCCTCAGAGAACGAAACGCGTCGGCTAAGTTTTTCTTTTGTCTTTATATATATATATATATATATATATATATATATATATATATATATATAGATAGATAGATAGATAGATAGATATTGACCACTAATATTATATATATATATATATATATATATATATATATATATATATATATATATAGTTAACCCTAGAGAGCCAGACAAACCTACCTAGCTTTCACCTAAGGCTGGCTTCCCTGACGATCCGCTTAGGTGAAACCTTGGTAGGTTTGTCTGGCTCTCTAGGTTTAACTAGGTCTGCTCTACTTACGGTATTAAGCACTTTCTTTAGTTCTTTTGCGTACTCGTATCAGGTTTTTTTTCTTTGGGCTTTGGACTTGCATGCTAGACAATTGTTTTCGGCTAACGGACATGTTCTTGGGTCTTTCTTTTTTATACCTTTTTTTCCCTTTAGTATTGGTTTGATTATTTGCAAATCAAGACACCGAATATTTTCCCAACAAATGTAGTTTCTTATACCTTATAGGATTATTACTAATATATATATATATATATATATATATATATATATATATATATATATAATTATTTATTTAAAATATGATTCCAAATCGCGACATAAGAAGTCCCATGTTTCAAAAACAAGAGAAAAACTTCAATATAATTATTTAAATTAAATTGAGTTAAAATAAGCTCTGTTCCATCTTCAAACGAATTTTTTTGGGAATATATATATATATATATATATATATATATATATATATATATATATATATATACTAGAATTCTAGTTTAACTCTCTGCTTAACGTATTGAGTACTCTACGTTTTAGTCTTTCGACTCGTTTGTGTTTTTTTTTCTTTGGACTAAGGACTTAAAGCACTTGGTGATTTGTTTCGTCTTGTTCTCATGTTCTTAGTTCTTTCTTTTTTATTTCCAACTTTTTCCTCGGGTACCGATTTGTCCTGACATATCTGCAAGTTGAGCTATCCGAGGTTTTCCAAACGAGTACTACTATTAATATACATACAGGGTGTCCATAAAGTTCGGGTGCACTTTAAAAAAATTATAACTTTATTTGTATTTGCGATAGAAACAATTTGTAAAAAGGATTGGAAACAAGTAAATCTATATTTTTTAAGGTTTCATTGAAATTTTATTTAAGTTTATGGATGCAACACTTTCGTCGCTGATACATGGCCTTTCAGACCGTCGTTTATCATGGACGGAGCCTGTCTCTTTAAATTTTTTCATCCATTTAGCAATAGTGTTCCTATTAAGGTGGTTCTTTATTGCATTCAATTCTAAACTTTCTTTGTACAGCAATAGTAGATTTCAGTTCAGCCAAGTAAAGGACACAGTTTACTTTTTCCTCATTTGAATCCATGGATCAAACTGATTCTGGAAAAAAGAAAATATTTCTTTACTTATCTGAAAATTGTTGCAAAAGAATTAGTCAATAACTCTACTTAAAACTAGATACATTAAACTTTATAACATTTTTTACAGATTATTTCTATTGCAAATACAAATTAAGTTATAATTTTTTTAAAGTGCACACGAACTTTATGGACACCCTGTATATATGTGTTTTTGTATGTGTGTACGTCTGTGTATGTGGATAAATAGATGTGTATTATACAAAAACTCATATATGTGTGTGTGTGTGTGTGTGTGTGTGTGTGCGTATTCTGTTAGAGACCCGAAACTTGGGTGTTCTTTTCTTGAGCTTCCTTGAACTGCGTTTATCAGTCAGAAAAACTTAATCTGATGTTAATCTGCTACTCAAGATTCCTTTCGGTCATTTTCCCTCAGCAGTACAACATGAACACTTACAACTTTCCCTACTACTCGGCAACGATTGATATTTAATTTACATCATGAAATAGCGGAAGTATGATCATGTTCGGGCGTGCTCGCTGTACAAATGTTTGCGTGATTCTTTAGTCAACCGGTCATTCCAGGAATCAAATCATCACACCTCTCTATATATATATATATATATATATATATATATATATATATATATATATATATATATATATATAAATCAGGTACCAGGACATTTATAGACGTTTTATCAATGCAGTATTGTCTACGCAGGGCCTGAAAAGCTTGATCGAATCTCCACTCGCCTCCAAAAGACATAAATCTTACTTTCTTCCTTTTCGATTTTTTTCTATTTCTGTCGTACTTATTAAATGGAATTTAAGATTTATTGTTAAAAATATTTTTGTTTGTATCAAGACACGATATTTTTATGCACAGACCGACAAACATTTTTCTTTATATATATATATATATATATATATATATATATATATATATATATATATATATATATCACACCAAAACTCACACAAATATATGAGTGTGTGGGTATATCTGCGTTCTGATAGAAATATGCAAATACCACCCGTACTGTCGCCATTTTTTTATTTGTACGGACAGACTATGTTCGTATAAAAACAAAATGGCGGCTGTCTATACCCGAACACTTGCAGAATCAGTGTAAAAGAAATAAAGGATAACAATAAACCAAAAATATTTTTTCCCTTCTTAAAATCAAGGGCTTAGTCGTATAATTGCTGTCGCTGTCAAACACGGGGATTCTTTTCTCTTTTAAGACAGAAAACGCTAAATTAAAGATCTCTTTCCGCCTCCCCCAAGAGGCTTCTAGCGTACCAGCAATTTTGGAAACTAAGATTTAGAAAAGAAATAAAAAAAAAAAAATAAAGCCAATAAAATAAAACAAGAAAAAACACAAGAAAAAAAAACATTACTAGACAGCCAAGATTTATGCGTTGTTATCTACTCTGGTCTTGTCTGTTCAGGACAAAATTCTGGTTGGTGTTTGGGTCAGGAGAGACTCGGAGGTCTTCTGGTTTTTTTTGTTTGTTTGTTTTTTTTTTTCAGATACTTTCATTGTTCTGTTTTCCTGCACAACAACCTCTAATACTAACAACAACAACAACAATGTTACAAACACGAGCACTAATAGTGCACTACGACCAAATATTCATTTTAATATGTCTTAACTTCCAATCTGACTTTCAAACCATTCTGTAATAAATTTCATTTTCGATACATTTCTATAGTAAAATTATTTTCAAAGCATTTCTATAATAATGTAAGGCTAAATACATTTAGATTATAAATATTCTCTAAATAAAACTTTGATGTAATTTCTAAGTGTTGGCAATTTATTTCTCCTCAATTTGCAATACTTATTTTACTGTTAAAAAAACATTAACAATTTTAATTGCAAATATATCAGCCATGTTCTATTAGTCAAGTTTGCTATAACACCTGGCTACGGTGCGTTATTTTTACTGAGTTTCAAAACAAAAGGATTAGTCAAAAATAAGGAAGAAACAGTTTCAAGACAACTCTGTCCTTAAGTTTACCAAATTTTTATCTTCACGGTTAGGACCCGCCATGCTACGCATATTGTATCATTCGCTCCATAGTCAATCGATGAGATGTAAGTTCCATAAGTGCAGCTTCTACCCACGACCCGAACCGCTAGTCTGTGGAACTGATTTCCAAGATGTTTTCCCGATCTCTACTGTCTTAACCTTTTCAAGTCTAGGGTTAATCGTTATTTTCTTCACCTGTCCGCATAAACCGTGCCTCTTGCACTATAACACTTTACCTCGAGTGGCTCCCGAGCCTTGTACAGGGTGAACCTCACAGTAACAAAAAATTTTTAAAATTTCTTTTCTATTCTGAAAATATACAGTGGGGGAAACAAATAACCGTACACATACAAATTTTTAATTTATTGTATTTCCAACTAATGAATAAACATCTTGGATAAGACGTTAAACTACGTCCAGCAGCAGGACCTCTGATCAGGAGGTTTTGAGAAGTGTGGAACCACCTCTTAATTGCTGGTGCTCCCAGGTCCATCCTGACCCGGGGTGGTAGCACCTGTTGTGGTCCCAGCTATGGGCAAATGGTTAAATATTACCAGCAATACTTTTTTGAAAAAAAATATTACCAGCAATACAATTTTGAAAGAAAAGTGTTACCAGACCAAAAACGGATTTTTGACAAAACAAAATATTACCAGCAATAAAAAAATGTTGTCGGCATTAAATAACGCATTGAGGTTGGTATGCTGTAAAACAAAATAAACCTAACAAATCTAAACCAAAGAATATACAGTGTAACCCGGATGTAAAGAGAGTTGTCGGGACCGGAGAAGAAGTCTCTTATATCCGGGTTTCTCTTATATCCGGGTTTGGTCTATTATATATACATTAACACAGGCTCTAATTTGGGACCAGAGAAAATCTATCTTATATCCGGGTTTCTCTTATATCCGGGTCTCTTATATCCGGGTTACACTGTATACTCTATTCATACGAATCTATCCTAAAAATGTTGTCAGCATTAAATAATCCATTGAGGTTGATATGCCGTAAAACAAAATAAACCAAACCCATCTAAACCAAAGAATACATACTCTATTCATACGAATCTATCCTAAAAATGTTGTCGGCATTAAATAACCCATTGAGGTTGATATGCCGTAAAACAAAATAAACCAAACCAAACCAGAGATTAGTAATCAGTTCTTTCTGCGAATTTGTCAATTCTTTACCTCTTGCCATGACCATAACCTTCTTGCCCGAATATCAATTACAGAATGTTATGTTTGTATTTCTTAGGATAAAAATAACTACTGATGACATTATTGGAACATTCGAATATATTCCACTTGAATAATCTAGAATATTATAACAATTTAAAAGTTTTAAAATCTGGCATTTGCATTGTACGAATACTTTTTTCACTCATTAAAATGGGATTTATTTGTATTAAATCAATTTCTTTCTGTTTTCTACGCATATTTAGCTATTATGCAACTGTGCACAGTTAATTATATGAAAAATATGTTTATTCAAAAATATATTGCTGGTAATAATGTATTTCTGGTAATACAATAAAGTAAAAATTTGTATGCGTACAAATATTTGTTTCTCACCACTGTAATTGTTCGCTTCTAATTATTCTACAGTGAAAATTGTATTTCTTTATATATAATAATAATCATTATCGTTCAAAATATTTAATACTTGAGCTTTGTCTTACTTTCTTTAAAATCAATATTTCACGTTCTAGAATTCAGTCGATCAGTTTAGTGCCATACGTGATCCACACTTGGTTTTAGTTTGGTTCGGTTTACGGCATATCAACCTCAATGGATTATTTAATGCCGACAAGATTTTTATTTTATTTCTATTTCTCACTGGTAAAAAATAATACATTCACAAGTTTTAAGGTATGGCACGATGGCAGATTTTGTTTTGTTTGTTTTGTTTTATGGTATATCAACCTACCCTCAATGGGTTATTTAATGCCGACAAGGTTTTTATTGCTGGTAATATTTTTGTTCCAAAATGTATTGCTGGTAATATTTTTTCTTCAAAAATTCTTTGCTGGTAATATTTTTTTCTTTTATCAGAAATGTATGGCTGATAATATTTTTGTTTCTTCAAAAATGTATTGCTGGTAATTCATTTTCAAAACTGTATAGCTGGTAATATTTTTTCTTCAAAAATGTATTGCTGGTAATATTTTTTACTTCAAAAATGTATTGCTGATAATTCTTCTCTCAAAAATGTATTGCTGGGAATATTTTTTTTCTTCTATCAAAAATGTATTGCTGGTAATATTTTTTACTTCAAAAATATATTGCTGGTAATAATGTATTTCTGGTAATAATTTTTCTTCAAAAATTTATCTATTTGTTCTGTGAGTATCAGATTTTCCAAGCCCTCCTTCCTCATTATATGCTCTAGGAATTTCAATTGTATCTTCCTGATGTTAAGTTTAAATTTCTTTTTTGTTTACATTTTTTCTAATACTTCGTCGTTGCTCACAGATTCGGTCCATGGTATGCTCAGCATCCTTCTGTAGAACCACATTTCTGTTACCAAAAAGAAATTTCTGTTAGCGTCGGACAGCCAATTTTACGCATATCTCAACCACACAAACTCGTACTGACTAATGGAAACCAATCATGTCATAAAAATCTATTTTAAATGTCTGTTTTTTTTGGTTTTTTTTTTGGTTTTTTTTTTGTTGTTTTAAATAAAATTTGGTATATCTTTGGAGTACTTACATCAAGTACTGTAATTCCCCATGTCTAACACGCCTTATTCCATAATACGCACCCCTAAACTTGTGCTGAAATTTGGGGAAAATATTTCTGTTCATGCATAATACGCACTCCCTGTTTGATAATCAAACCCTATAAATTGTACCTCTCCAATTTCATTACGACTAGCGTCGAATCCATTGCATTCACTTACGTGCTAATACCCTTGGGAAAGGTATGAATTCTCTTCTTCTCCCCCCCCCATCTAAAAGGAAACGGAAATACCTATATTGTGCCTACTGCGCAGACTCATTAACCTGTTTTTGTTCGATAAAATGTGCAATCAACCGGATCTGTATGTAGTTTTTCACAAAAAAAGCGGTTTTAAACATAGAATAATATTATTATAATTTATTTTTATGATAATTCTTATTTTATTTTACATTTGTAAGTATTGTTAGGTACATATGATTGTATCTGGCATCCTTATGGGGTCGCAATCGCCGAATGTTAGTGTCTATTTGTCGTATGTTTGTGATGAGTAGTCATTTCATAACTGAAATCGACCTATGAAACAGTAATTTTTTAACATATTTTTACAGCTATGCATAATACGCAGTCCTAATTTTGCTTCTTAATTTTTCAAATTCATTTTGTTAGTGGGCTACCAGGGATGTAAAAGTGGATATATTTATAAAGCAATTAAGTTTGATGAAAATTGGTTAAAATATTAACAAAAAATAAGAAAGAAACCAGTAAAATTCGCCATATTTTTTGCTATTTACGCGGATTTTCACAAGATGGGTGGACTCAATTATCAAGTTAAATGACTGTTAAACAACTTATTGTTAGCTACAATTGAGTAAAGAATGTATTAGTGCTTGAAAATTGAGGGAGTTTTTAGTTTAGAATTTGTGCTGAAATCGATTTCTGTTAAAATCGATTTTTCGTTTTTCGTGGTTTTTTGCTAAACACAGTGGTGTAGAAATAAAGATGACGTATCGTTGAGCTCGCCATGTTGTAAGTAACCTACATACTGAATTTGAACGAAATCGGAATTAAAAAAGTTGAATTTATCGATTTTTGATCGGCTTTATCGACAATAAATGAGGTATCGTTGAGCTCATCATGATGTAAGTAACCTACATACCGAGTTTGAACAAAATCGAAGGAAAAAAGCTTTATCGATTACTGATTTTTAAAAATTATCGATTTTTTACACTAAGGACCCATCTCTTACATTGTACAATACATTTGCCAAAGTTTAGTCAAAATCGGTCGAATGGATCTCGAGTGAAAAGTTATCGCACAGACAGATGGACACACAGACATCTTCTGTTAGATAGATAGATAGATAGATAGATAGATAGATAGATAGATAGATAGATAGATTGATTGTTTTTAATTTGATTACAATGTCGAATTTTCTGCCTATCAGATAATGGCTATTGTTTATTTTCGCCCACTCAAGGAAAAATTTTAAGTTCGTAGTCAAAACGCAATAAAAAGTCTTTTTTTTCTTTGCAAAACGCAAACTTGGGCTGCTATGTTTGCAATGAACACACTTTTTAAAGTTTAATTCATGTTTTCCGACAAAACTAGGAAATAGGTATGTATATATAACAACAATTGTTGAACAACGATAATTCAGTCGTACTACTTGTATCATGTGGGGTCGCTCAGATCAGGGACCGGCAGCCCACGGCACGCGTGCAACACATGGCACGCCAAGCAATTTCCAATGGCATGCAGCCGAAAATGAACCAATAAGTACTACAACGCAAAGAAGATATTTAGCTGTTTCAATTTTAGTATATACTAAAGTATATATGCTATATATTACTATATAAAATATATTGCAGAACAGGTATAGTGACCTTGACTTGTATAAAAAAAAATACGTATGCTGTTGGTACACTGAATGATTTTAAAACCCTAAGTCGGCACATAACAAAAAGTTGCCGAACCGTGGCTCAGATCATACCTCGTTCTCAGAGGAAGAAAAACATAAACAGAACTAAAACTAAAAGCCTGTTAAATTGTAAATTAAAATCATACAATATATTTTTTTTTTAATTTTGTGTACTGGTGTTTGTGTATTTTAGTTATAAGTATTTTACGGTTGCATGTGATAAAAGGAAGAAGAAAGTCACTTCGTATTATAATCAGCGAATTCCCGAGGAGAAGAGACAGACATCTTGACCTTCCAACGGCCAGTAACGAAAGAATAAATTTAGCGTTTTGAGCGCGAATTCCGTTTTCAGGCAGTTTCTGTTGCATTCTGGGTGAAATTTTATTATTTTGGATTATTTAATTTATTTTAAACAAAATTTTAATGTTATTTGTTTTGTTTTATTTTATTTTATTTATGATTTTCATTGTTGTTTTATATTTTTATTTATTATTATTATTATTAATAATAATAATAGTAATAATAATAATAAATATGTCCCGACAATCTCATAACAATTTACATATCTATATATATTTAATATATGAAATGTGTATTTAAATACGTTTAACATTATGGGACAAAGGAACTATATTTATTTTCTTTGTTTGATCAAACGATGCTCTCATTGAAATTGTTGTTGATAGACTTTGACTTTTGCATTAAATCAGTCAGTCTTGTTTTTATTCATTCCTTGTTCAGATCCAGTATATATATATATATATATATATATATATATATATATATATATATATATATATATATATATATATATATAACTGAGTGTGGGTGTATGTGTGCGCATTTACGGATATATTCTAATGTTGAGGACTAAATTTTCGTTACCGTCAGTTTCTTTTTTCTTTCTTTCTTCAGCCCAACACAGCCTCCATCTTTTACGTACATTCTTTGCAGGTGTCCCTGATGTTGATGTCCTGGCGCCCAGCATTCCGGAGAGTTAAACTTCTGATTACAAAAATCCTAACAAGCCCCAACTTAGGCGCCAGCATCAGCTCAGTCGCCGCACATTTGCATTCTACTTACCTATATTCATGTCTATTCTTGTGATACCAATCCTGCAATAGATAAAATTGGTACCTAAAAATCAATACCATGATATATATATACATATATATGATAATATATATATATATGATAATATATATATATAAATATATATGATAAAATAATATATATATATATATATATATATATATATGATTACTATGATATATGTATGTGGGTGGCTATATATATGTGTGTGTGTGTGTGTGTGTATGTGAAAGAGAAAGAGAGAGAAAGAAAAAGCAAGAGAAAGAGAAAGTGTGAGAGAGAAACAAAGAGAGATATAAAAAGAAAAAGAAATAAATAAATCAAGAGACAAATAAAAATAGAAGTATTTATATCTACAGAAATGAAAACCAGACACACATTCACTTATATATATATATATATATATATATATATATATATATATATATATATATATATGTAACTACGCGTTGGCATCAAATACAGATCAAATGTGGATGGGAATCTGATAGAATTATAAGATAAAGAACAAATAGGAAACGTTTATCAATCTGACATGTTTCACTTTTACTAAAGCTTCATCAGAGAATGAGATGTGTGGAAAAAGAAGAAAAACCTTCTGGTATTTTTACTTTTAATAATCAAACAATACAAAATTAAAAATATCAGAATTTCTTTGTTCTGTTTTCCATATCTCAGTCTCTGATAAAGCTTTAATAAGATTGAAACAGGTTAGATTGATAAACGTTTCCTGTTTATCAAGATCCATTGGATAAAACCATTGGTTGAAGTATTCGAGTGACTTTACCCAAAGAGTTGTGTTCAAAGCTGAGGTGAAGAAAAACTTGGAGAGTTAAGTTATTAAAGGAAAATAACTGAAATGGAGAGAAGGCATGGCACGTGGAATTAGAACAATTTACCCCAATTGACTAAATAAAGTATCTGGCTGGAAATTCCAACATATACCAACTGAATGAAGAAGGCAGTAGCGTACAACGGCCCATAAAAATGAAGACAATGTAAATAGTTTCCTATTTATTTCTTTTTTGATATATATATATTTATATATATATATATATATATATATATATATATATATATATACACACACACACACACACACACACACACATATATATATATATATATATATATATATAACAGGTATAACAGCAAAATTGTCCAATTGTTAGATTGTTTTGAACGATTGTATTTTAGAAATGATTAAGTATATCTTACTGGAATTCTTTGAGGTTTTTATTGGACTCTACTTTGAGCAATAAAAACGTTTAAATACTCTCCAAACTTAATAGAAGAATCATGATGAAATTGTACGATTTCATGATTTTTTTTCACGTCTCATTGGACTTTCATAGCAGAAATTTCCTTCTCCCGTGCTAAACTTCTTATGGATTGAGTTGGATATTTTCTCATTAATCACTTTTGATCTAAGCTGAAATGATGATCCCTCTTCCTGTTGTGACCACCTGATCCAGTTTTTCTCTATACTCTTCCCTCTTTTTTAAAACTTATTCACCGTTGATGGTTCTTGAATTGACTTTAAAGATGGAAGCCAGAGTATGAATGTTGGTACCATTACTAAAGGCCTGAATGATCTTTTTACTCTCACCATTACTCATTGTTGGGAAGACATAGTGGGGCTGACGCAAAATGACTTTAAATTGTTCTTTTTTTAGCTGAATAAGTCAACAGGGTTTTCGATTCTTACGACAAATGGTGTCAAGATAGCTGAACTGATCTGAAAACCTAGCAAAATAAACCAAATTTGTTTAGTTATTTTTTAGATATTAAACATTTTGTGGAATGGACAATTATCCCATGATGTTACACGATTTGGACAATCTTGCTGTTACATTCCATTTTAAATAAATCAACAATGTTTTGCAAGAAATTTTAACATCAACTCGAGGTTTTCTTGTTAAAAATTTGAATAATTTTAATACAATATTACGGATAAAAACATCAGGAAATTTTATAGTTTTTTTTCGAGGCTCTAGTTTGAGCAATAAAAATGAATTTAGCTCTAAGTTGAAATGATGATCCCTCTTCTTGTTGTGACCTCCTAATCCAGTTTTACTCTCTTCTCTACCTTTTTTTTCTAAAACTTCTTCACCGTTCTCTTGATGGTTCTTGAAAGGACTTTAAAGATAAGAAACCAGAGTATGAATTTCGTACCATTACTAAAGGCCTGAATGATCTTTTTCCTCTCACCATTGCTCAATTGAGAAGACGGTGGGTCTGCCACAATACGATTTTACCCTGTTCTCTTTCTAGCTGAATAACTCAAATGGTTTTTCAGTGATTCTTACGAAAAATGGTGTCAAGATGGCTAAGCGTCTTATCTGAAAAACCTGAAAAAAAAGGAACTCAGATTAGTGTTTTTTAGGTATTAAACATTTCGTAGGATAGATAATTATGCTATATATATATATATATATATATATATATATATATATATATATATATATATAATTTTGTAAAATTCAACCGTTTAGAATTATTGTCGCTAACAAAATTTGAATTTGAATTGTAGCTATCAAAATCATGTCTATCAATACTGACAATACCAAGTTCTTCATAATGACGAGTCAATCGATAGATGTTGAACAAAAGAACAGAAATAGAAATTTGTAAAGTTTATTTTTAATTCTGAATTCGATGTACAACATCTTATTCTTATTGCCTAAATATAGTTGATATATATATATATATATATATATATATATATATATATATATATATATATATATTAATGAATATACATAATATCTCTTCTGAATACTGCATGAAACTCCGAGGGGTATTATATATTCATTAATGTATACTTAATAGCTCCGTTATAATATAATTTTAAAAATCATGGGGTTAGTTGAATCCGCTAACTTGGTTTTAAACTTACGGTATCCTCAGGTGACTTTTATCAAATGACCTCTTAACGCTTTAATAATAATAAAAAAAAACTAATAAATCCTATCCTAAATCCTTGTTTTCAATAATAAAACAATGAAAACGATAATATACCGTTCATTAGTTTTTAAATAAAATAAAGCGTTGGGAGGCCATTTGATAAAAATCGCCCGTGGATACCATATTTATTTACTGATTTTTAAAGTTAAAAGCTCTACATGTTACTTTTACTTTTATTTTATTTTTCAGACATGTATTGAACACTTTTTAATACCAGTGTTTCCTGGTCTACATACACACACACACACACACACACACACACACACACATATATATATATATATATATATATATATATATATATATATATATATATATATATATATATATATATAAATTAACTGATTTAAAATATGGTTTTCGCTACACAGTAATAACCATGTTTCAAAAATGGAAGCTAAAAACTTCAAATTTAATTGTATAATTAAATTAAAAGCATTAGTTCCGTTTCATATTCAAGCAAATATTGGAATAAAAAAAAACAAAAAAAACAGACAACATGCATTTAACAGATGTCAGAATTCGTTGAAAAATACACCCTTACCGTCCTTAAACTTAACTTCTTTTTCGAACTCATAATTGATACAACAATAGTTAATAAAAATGAACACGCTACCGCCCCTGTCTGAATGATTGTATTTCTCTGTATCCTTGGAAACAGGAAATTATGAATTTATATGTGCATTTAAAACTCAGTAAATTTAAAAATAAGTTATTCCAATATTCGCTTGAAGATGAAACGGGAGTTCATGTAACCAAATAATTCTAATTTAGTTTCATCTGAGCATAAAACAGAATTCTAATATTTACTGCGATGTTCTAGATGGCTTCTAAAATAAGCTAATCTGCATTTTAAGTGTTTAGCCTGAAACAAGGGAGTTTTTTCTTGGACGACAATGTAGAAGTCCTGCTCGATGAAAGAATCTTCGTCGATACATTCAACCCTAATATCATTACATCATTGACAATGTCCTTTGTCATTAAGTGCGGATTCTTCGAGATATCTCTAACAATTTTCCTGTCAATTCTCTTAGAAATTAACCGTTTTCTGCAAGTCTTTAATTTATTCTCAACATAATGAGTCCCGTTGTACTTCTTGATATTGCTAGGAATTTTCAATCTAGGAACATTTAAACATTTGGAAAGTGTTGTATATCCATCACCTTGTCTATACGCATCAACTATCTTCATTCAGAGTTTTTGTCAAGTTCATCCGTTTTTGTCATGGTTGCAGAACGAATGAGTTTTCACGGTACCTGGCACTCACATATTGTGTTCTTCACTACTCTTTAGAATGTTATAAAACCAGGTCAGTACTATATCATTTTCAAATGGTGTTTTTATTAAATGTTAAATTAGGATTAAAAAAACAAAACATTAAAATTGCCATAGAGCAATATTATTTAATAATTTCCATCGAAAGGAGGGGGTGGGCGAATAATTTTGGACTGCAAATAATTTCTAAAAAATTCAAGAATTATTCAAAACTAAATACGGTATCAAATATACATGGTAAATGCAAATATTCGCATTTTCGTAGGAAATATGCAAATATTCAGTGAGCGCGATTAATCCTGTCCACAACTCTGTGTATATATATATATATATATATATATATATATATATATATATATATATATATATATATATATATATATATATATATTAAATGGAAAAAGTCAAACAATTATTTTAAGACATTTTTTTATGTGTATACGTTCTTTTTTTTTTTTTTTTTTACATATAGACACCAATATTTAAGTAAATGCTCTGTCGGAGGACGTATATTTTCTATGAAAATTTCTTGGACATTTCTGGCCGGTAAATGTCGTTAATACTGTTTATTATAAACAGAGCTTTTATTTAAATATTTGTATCTAGAAAAAAAAAAAAGAACGTGTAAACATAAAAAAAATGTCTTAATATATATAGCATTGTTTTGGGGTTGCAGTTTTATTCCTGCTAAACTAGTTACCTCCAGCAAATAGAGAAAGATATATCAATCATGATTTAACAATGACAAACCAGTATTTAACTACAAGACATCTAAGTACGTAATTTAGACGACAATTTATCCATCACACCCTGTGAGTACATATATATATATATATATATATATATATATATATATATATATATATATATATATATATATTAAATCTGTTTACAGACAATGTTTACCTTTTCCGGGAAACGTTTATATTTTTATAGTTTAGCGCTTGATAAGATCTAAAATATTACATAACGTTAATCTTTTCCGCTACCACGGCTTCTACCAATGAAGGCTTCCTCAGGCATTGAAAAAAAACTAGGAAGCCTTTTTTAGAAACCGCGGTAGCGGAAATGCTTAGTGTTTGTAATATTATATATATATATATATATATATATATATAATTATCCACAGAGTGACTGTTTCGCTGTATCAGAGCTCATCAATGTACTAAATATACGATTGCTTCAAGCCGGGATCGAAACCCGACCAATTTGATATAGTCCCTCCCTCTCTCTCTCCCTCTCTCTCTCCCTCTCTCTCTCTCTCTGTATATATATATATATATATATATATATGAAGAAATATAGTTTTAACAAGTGCTATATTTATGGGATAAAGTTCTCAATATCAGAGATAGAGCGTATGTAAATATAAATATAAAAGTGAACATTGAAGTCAGCACTCAGCGGCGACAGGCTGTTTCATAGGAAAACACTCAATCGTCAGGTTGACCTCAATGTTGAGTTTATGTTTATATATATATATATATATATATATATATATATAATAGCTGGCCACTCGTATTCGAGGATGCACTATTGCAAACTCTTGCTCAGGCACATTTTTGTTTGTTCAACACCCACAGAGCCAACCTGTGATTTATACTGCAACTGTGCTGAGCAGACCTTAGTTACAGTTTCTGGAAGAGTGCGTGTTGTCTAGAATGATCAACAATCTGTGCAACACGGTTAAGATGACTTCTGACTTCGTGCTAATACAGCTATCGACGGTCCCAATTTCCAAGGGTTGAGTCAACCCGTGGTATATTTTTCAGGCACTTTCCAAAGGTGCCGCACGTTGGCATCGTCCTACCCCCTCTCTTTCTCTCTCTCTCTCTTTTTCTCTCTCTCTCTCTCTCTCTCTCTCTAGATAGATAGATAGATAGATAGATAGATAGAGAGAGAGAGAGAGAGAGAGTGATCTTCAGAGGAAGCAACTAAATCCTGTGAAAAGGCTCCTGCTTCTTACGCGGAGGATATTAACACAGAAGCCAAAGACATTTCCACGTTTGGCATTAGCAATAAAATCAGGATATTGGCCGAAAAGCGAGCCTTCTTGACAGTAAAATACCATAAAGAAGACTTCCTCAGCAGCCCATCATTCCATTTAATAAACCCGACAAAGACGATGCTAGGTATTATAAACCATAAAATTGTAATGGTTGCCTGCAAACTACTCAAGGTGTCTATGCAAGTCAACCAATGGAAGAGCACTTCAGACTGCATTTCCTGGTTTAACAACATTACAAACAAGCGAAATAAAGTGTTTATCAAATATCATATTAAGGATTTCTATCCATCTATATCAGGAAAAAAGTTTATTGGAGGCTTTGATGTTTCCCAAGGATTTCGTATATTTAATGCCCGAACAGATTAAAGTCATCATGCATTGCCGTAAATCAGTTTTATCTCATGGTGGTGAAGCATGGATTAAGAAATCCAAAGCTGGTAATTTTGATGTCCCCCAAAGATCATTCGACGGGGCAGAGGTGTCGGAACTGATGGGTATCTACATTCTAAGCAAAATAAATAAAATTGCCCACATAGACGACCACGGAATATACTGGGTTGGTGGACTTGATTGAGGTACCGGATAATAAAAGAAATATCGATTCCATCAGGGAAAGCTACACAAGATGTCTAAACATCTGCATTTCAACATCCCGGTGGAGTAATGGATAGCGGCTCGGATTGAGGAATCGGAGAGCCGAGTTCGAATTCCAGCCGAATCCATTACATTCACTTACGTGCTAATACCTTTGGGAACGGTATGAATCCTTTTCTTCTCCTCCAAGCTCTGGGTAAATAGCAGAACAGACCGGGTTCTGTAGTATTGGATGGCAACTGGTCTACCGTAGAAAGAAATGGCAACCTACTGCGGGAAAAATCTGCCTCGTCAGTCATGTATTAAAAGATACATGATCGCCTAAGCGTGTACCATGCATGGCGCATCACTAAGTCAAGTTTTTGGACATAGAACTAAACCTGTTGACTGAAACCATCTCCCCTTTCATAAAACCCATTACGTCAAGTATGATTAGACATATCCCGTCAGGCGTACAATGCAGATTGTCAAAAAAATTCTTCAAATGAATAAATATTCAATGAAAAAAGAAAATATATATAAATATATATTAAAGAGGAGGAGCATAATGCATTATGAAGGTTCAAATACTAATATTCTATGGTTATAATTTATTACATTGGAATCGTAATGATGATCCAATTCATCAGACATACAGATTTGTAGGTCTGATGAATTGGATCCAGTGGAATAAATTATAACCATGGAATATGTGTGTGTGTGTCTGCGTGCATTTACGACTGAATAGTAACTTCGAACATCAGTAGGTACTCTATACTTTCGACCTTGTGTCACATCTGAGCTACGCTTAGAAAACCACCATACATATGTGTATGTGTGTGTGTGTGCGCTCGCGCGCCTGTGTGTGTGTACAAAACAAATATCAACAAAGGTAGCCTGCGGTTGAGAAGAAAACTTAAAACAACGCAGTTCATCTGCTCCTGACCAGTCTCGATGAGAGCTCTATTGTTTTCAGTTGAGGTTGCACTTGAGTTTCAGCTAAAGCCGCCACCAGTTCGGTTCAAGCGAGAGTCTCGAAGGAACACAGTCCTTCAGGAAAAGAATCACGCGAGAAAGCCTGCAAATGGGTATGTTCACACGCGAATAATTGAAAACACTCCCCGGCTGCTCGAAGCGATCTAGGAGGCATCGACGTAAATCTTGGAAAAAAGGAGTAATTGTTGGGATGTGTTACTGTCGGCGAAATTTCCGTCTCAGAGAAAACGCCTTTGTTATGTTTTTTGTTTGTTTGTTTGTTTGTTTGTTTGTTTGTTTGTTTGTTTGTTTTTAGAGAAGAGTGTGCTTTTCGAGAATAAGATATTTTGTAGCAATTGTGTCGGCTTGCAGACGCTTACAGCGATACTTTGCTACGGTTAGAAAATTCTCATTATGTCTTCTCGCTTTTACTCACTTTCTTTCTTTTTTTCTTTCTTTCTTTTTTCTTTTAGTTCTTTCTCTTTTTTTCTTTCTTTCATTTTTTCTTTCTTTCTTTATTCTTTCTTTCTTTTAGTTCATTTTCTCTTTTTTCTCTCTTTCATTTTTTCTTTCTTTCTTTTTTCTTTCTTTCTTTTAGTTCTTTCTCTCTTTTTTCTTTCTCTCTTTTTTCTTTCTCTCTTTTTTCTTTCTCTCTTTTTTCTTTCTTTCTTTTTTCTTTCTTTCTTTTAGTTCTTTCTCTCTTTTTTCTTTCTTTCATTTTTTCTTTCTTTCTTTTAGTTCTTTTTCTCTTTTTCTTTCTTTCTTTTTTCTTTCTTTCTTTTAGTTATTTCTCTTTTTTCTTTCTTTCATTTTTTCTTTCTTTCTTTTTTCTTTCTTTTAGTTCATTTTCTCTTTTTTCTTTCTTTCATTTTTCTTTCTTTCTTTTTTTCTTTCTTTCTTTTAGTTCTTTCTCTCTTTTTTCTTTCTTTCATTTTTCTTTCTTTCTTTTACTTCTTGCTTTCTTTTTTCTTTCTTTTATTTTTTCTTCTTTTACTTCTTTCTTACTTTCTTACTTTTTTCTTTCTTTCTTTATTGCTTTCTTTTAGTTCTTTCTGTTTCTTTTTCTTTCTTTCTTTATTCCTTTCTTTTAGTTTTTTCTTTTTCTTTCATTCTTTATTCTTTTCTTTTACTTGCTTTCTTTCTTCTTTTTCTTCGTTTCTCGTATTTCTTTCCACCCATTTTTTAATTATATTAATTCTTTCTTTTTTTTTAAATTAAACTTTTTTTTTGTTATGTTGAGTCATAAATAATTTCGGTTTTGGGAAACCAGCTTTAAATTTTATTATCACATGTATAATAACAACGACATTCTATTCACATAGGCACATACACACACGTACAGGTGTATCCGCACATACGTACACAGGCACACATAAACACACAGATATATAAAAACAAGAACAATCAGCTCAACAACAATAAAAAACGATTTTTTTAAAACTTAATATAAAAATATGGACTTACTCAAAAAATGCGATACCTTAGATTTAAAAGGAATTTTTAGAAATGAAAAATCTTTCTTGAAGCTTTTATTTTAGTTTCAATTTCAAGATAATAGATTAAATTCGATATTTTCAATAATCAAAATACTTTGCTGTATTTAAAAACAAATTTAAATTGACAGGATAGAGTTAGTATTTTTTAATTGCAAAAAATCGTTGATTTTTGTCATTTTCATCCATCTGTCAACACAATGTAATTATTTTTATTAAAAGAAAGTTTATCGAGTTTTTTCTACGGTGGACATATCTGTAAAAATTACTTGAGCAATATAACGGGATAGTCTTTTTTATATACTTTTAAATTACCTAATAATTTTAAAATTTGGGTAAATATATATAAAGTTTTGTTTTTTCTTCTTTTTTTCTGAAATAACTGATGTCCTTTTTTAGCCGTCTTTCATCGTAATATATTTCGCTTTATTAAAAAAATCTTTCAAAAATAAAATATACTTTCCTGAAAAATTATTTGAAAAATATTAGCTAATTTAAGGTTAATTAATCTGATTTGAAAGAAATATTATTTACTTTAACTTTAAAATATCGCAGAAATTCATTTTTTTAACTCGACGGCCATAACTGGGTTTTCCTGTCAGTGTGACATGGTGCAGAGTCCTGTTGCCAGACAGGGTCTACCAACCGTCACTATCTTGACCCAGAACAGCACTACTTCCTAAAGACACATGATGTAGGCTCACCAACAAATCCGGGAGTTATTTTCTTATCAGAACGATCAAATTGAGTTTCCCGAGCTGCCGTATCTTCGTAATCACAATTAGACTCATCCAACTCTTTATTTGAGGAATATTAGCTGATTTCAAGTATAATTAATCTGATTTGAAAGAAATATCATTTACTTTAACTTTAAAATATCGCAGAAATGCATTTTTTAACTCGACAGTAGACGTTTTGATGCGTTGACAGCCTGATAACAGATTTAATTTTGATCTACGAAGTGTTTATGTGTAAAACATAATTTTAAAAAATGACGTGAGCGCCTTTTTTATATAATCTTTAAGTACTGAATAATCTTTAAAAATTAGGAAAATATTCCCTGTACTCGAATGTTCTATTGATTTTTCGAAATGTTGGCATTAAATTTACTATAGTTTTTGCTCTTAATTTCTGATAATGTCGTGTATGGTCGTCCGTACTTAGAAAAGTCAGCACGTTTATACACATGTCAAAATTCTTTTAAAATATTGGTGTTTGATGATTTGTATTAAGCTTTTCAATTTATGATTAGTAAATGTATTTCTCACATAACAATCATCTAATAGGCTGAAATTAATTAATACAAAATTTTAACAGATTTAAAACTTAATAAGCTTTTCTAATTAAAATTTAAAAAATGAAAACAGTTCTTGTAAAAAGTCATTATTTATCGAAAATTTGTTTTCTTAAGACAATAGTGTTTTTAATATATCTTATTTATAAAAGCAATTAAAATATTTTCTAATTAAATAATGCCATAGTTTTATTGTTTTAGTTCATTTTCCGATTTAAATCAGATTTTCGGTAAATGATGTTTCTGTTTGACAAAAGTAGATTGATGATTTAAATTCTCCAATAAGTCAGAAGTAGGAAATGCAACGCCTTTTGAACATCCGAAAAAAATTAATAGATTGTACAAAAGAATTATAAATCTTCGAAATAATAATGACAAGTTTATAAACATCTCCAACTATGAAGTAACAAACCATAAAAAACGTACTGGGTGAGACGATAAACTACGTCCGCGTCCTTGGTAAGACGATAAACTACATCCGCGTCCTGGGTATGACGATAAACTACATCCGCGTCCAGGGTAAGAAGATAAACTACATTAAATCTATAAGAATAAAATTTAATTAATAGAATCCAAATATTAATATGTCTTGCACATACTTAAATGATGCTTTTACAAAATATTTGTGTATAAAAATACATATACTGCCTAGGGAAATTAAAACCTAGTTCCCGCCCCCAATTACAATAGATTTTCCTTTTTATAAATTATTTCTATCATAAATACAAATAAAGTTAAAAATTTTTTAAAGTTTTGAAACACATGAACACCCAACATATCATTCAAATATATATATATATATATATATATATATATATATATATATATATATATATATATATGTATATATATATATATATATATATATATATATATATATATTATTCACATATATATATATTATTCATATATATATAGATTATTCACATATATATATATTCAAATATATATATTATTTATATATATTAGCGATATATATATTATTCATATATATATATATATATATATATATATATATATTATTATATATATTATTCATATATATATATATTCATATATATATATATATTATATATATATATATATATTCATATATATATATATATATATATATATATATATATATATATATATATATATATATATATATATATATATATTCTTAGGTATGTACGTTTTCAAACGTAGTAGTTTCCACCAGTTTGAATCGTTGAAGGTAGTATGTATATATGTGGATCAACAGTGAACTTTGTGTTCGTCGTAGTCTCTTGTGTAAAGTAAATGATGAAGGTGGTTGTATGTGTTTAT